>JABUQX010056622.1:15000-42500 GCA_015478945.1 Trachelipus rathkii
ATATATATATAACATATATTTATTATTATATATATATATTATATATTATATAGTATATATATATATATATATATATATATATATATATATATAAATATATATATAATATATATATATATATATATATTATTTAACTTATGTCAGTATTCAGTTTGGAGGCAAAGTCGAAGGTTGATAAATATTACTTCAACTTGAGAGAACCAAATAGTATTGGGGGTTCACTAGGTTCGCTGCTAAGTTTCCAAACACTGAGAAAAAAAAGAGTTTAAAGAATATTTAGAGGGTGAAAAAGCTTTTGTTTACATAAACCTGTCCATCGAAAATTCTTTACCAGGACAACCATATTCCATCACCTCGATAATGTTTGGCAGTTAGATTTAACTGAAATGATTAAATACAGTTCTTATAATGATGGGTTTCAATATACTTTTTACTATTGGCGTGTACTCGAAACTTATGGTTAAAAGCTTTAAAAGATAAAAATCAGATACAGTGGCGGCTGCAGTGAGAGAAATTATAAGGAATGATGATAGATATCCAAAACTGATTTGCAAGGATAGGGGTAGCGAATTTCTAGGCAGAGGGTTTCAAGAAATTATTACTGAATACGATATAGGATATTTTAACATATTTTCCGTAAATAAAGCTGCTATTGTAGAAAGAGTTCAGCGCATGATCAAAGAACGAATGCACAGATACTTTACTACGATGAACACTTTTAAGTTGATTGACATGCTGGATGACCTAGCTTATTCTTACAACAGATCTTTTCATAGAACTATAAAGACAACTCCTTTAGAAATGCTGAAGACACCATCGGTGATTCAGCAAAACCCAACTGGTGTAAAAATGAAAGATAAATCCGGCATGAACTTGAATGAATATGTAAGAGTGTCTAGATCTGATGACAGGTTTAGAAAATGATATGAGGCGGGGTGGTCTAGAGATGTTTTTAAGGTAGATAGTATAAGGGAATTTCCTAATGAGAGGTTGAAATTATATTATCTCAAAGATTTAGATGGAGAATCCATAAAAGGAGGATTTTATAAACAAGAAATACAGAAAATACGATTCGATCCTGAGAGTAATATGTATAAAATAGAAAAAATATTAGGTTCAAAAGGTAAGGGTAAAAATAAACAGTATCTGGTGAAATGGGTGGGCTACCCTAACAAGTTTAATTCGTTTATAAAAGCTAGTGAAATCACGAAACATTAAACATTAGTCATCGTAATCATGGAGAGTGTAGATTATTTATATTTAACTCTGCCATCTTGGGCATCTTTGGATCTACATTCTGATAATAAAGTCTCAGATTTTACAACCGAGTTAATGAATCCTATCCAACTTAACAGAGATCTCTATGAGGTAGGACTGTGCGAAATAATATTAGACGCAAATATTGAAAATCTCCCTCAGACACGTCATTGAGTAATGGTGTACAGAGCTGCAGATTATGTTAAAACTATTTTAAAAATAAAAAACACATCCGATTTTAAACGTGTAACATTTAAAGGATTGGAATAATTCTATGAAAAATTTGTGTTAATACTGGGATATTACCGCACAATCCATGACATCCATGGTTATTTAAGCACCTAGTTTGCTTTAAGTAAGATATATAAGGATTTAATATACATTATTAATAAGCACCAAGGGGAAGACAGGGTATTAATCACTTTAAGATCGACAACAGGAGTGAATTTGAGAGACCCTGAAGTGTTTATCATTAAACGTTCAGATTGGTTTCGTAAATGTGTGCACGATCACGAAGCTGTAGTAGAACATTCTATTGTTCTAAGAAGACATAGTGGAATTAATGAACCTTCACCAACTCGGAACAATAGTCTCGATGACTCAGACTTATCTCTCAATTATATATGCATTCCTTCGGAGATGTTACAAGATCAAGGGATGGCTTACATTTATACAGATATAGTTGACCATCGGTATGTAGGGAATACTAAAGCCCCTTTATTAAGGGTCTTGTCTTGAATCGTTACAAGGTATAGCCGCTGGAGCTAACCCCAGTGAGTCTTTAAAAAGGCGGATTACAAATGTGTCAGATGAGATGTTGGATGATGTAAAGAGCAAAATAAGACGCAAGATGGCTGGTCAAGGCAAAGGACGTATGAAAATGTGCGCTAAGAAAAAGCTTAAGACTAAAAGACCGCTAAAGGAAAAATGCAATGATGTATTTGCTATTTAATTACTAACTGGCATCTTTTACATAAATAGCATCATACTGCAACAGCATATAAGAAAAGCTAAATCACCGCTCTGTTCATTATACGATCAGAACCCACACATACAAGATGCATTTCCTCCATCCTTCTAGTCCAAACTGCTGTAGGAGTGAACTGGAGCTCTTCTCAATGAACCCTACCCAGATTATTGTAAGTGAAACCAATTTCATCCGCATCAACCCCATACACTCAATTACCAACACCGATGTCATTCTCGAGTTCAATATACTAGGTACTTCGGATCAGTATTTAGATCCATCCAACTTGTTTTTATATCTGAAAACGAAACTGACGAAACCCGATGGTACAGACCTTCCTTCATCTGACGATTACATAGTATACACGGAATCCCATTACATGTATACTTGTTTTAATCAGATTGAAGTGTATCTTAATGAAACTTCACTAGGTGCGTCAGCTGCAAATTATCCTTATAGAAGTTATATAGAACATTTATTAAATTATTCCGACGATGCTAAACTGTCTCATCTCCATCCATTTTATAGTTTCAAAGACGAGGCTGTACATATAGATAAAGCGGGTAAAGCCACAAGGAACACATATGAATTTTACGAACGCCTAAACGGTGACATCTTCTCTCAAGAATTACTTATTCTACCAGTTGTAGATACAATTTGATTAACCCGTTCAAATCCTAAATTCGCTCTTAAAATAAAAAGTAAACCTACTGCAACGGCTGTATGTCCTGAACCTGTTTACAGAATGTTAGAAGCCTATCTCTAAGTTAGAAAAGTGAAATTACTACCATTTGGAAATCGAAAAATCTTTTTTGAACACTACAGCAAAGTATCCTATCAAACGAGAGGAAAAAAAGTTGTTTAACTTTACACAGGGATTATTGAGTATCAATATCCCTAACATTGTGAACGGTAATCTACCTCAGAAAGTAATAATTGGCATTGTTGAACATGAAGCCTACTCAGGGAATTATAAAAAGTCACCCTATAAATTCGCCCCTTTTGGACTTAGAGGTATCAGTCTACAAGTAAACGGTCAACCTTACGGTCGAGACTATGAAATGTTGTACAATGGATTGCAATCTCTATGTTCACGATCTTTTTACGATCTAATAGCTAATACTGTTTCATGCAATGACAGCGGGACAGGGATAGATCTTGAAGAATACGCTAAGAATAGTAATTTATATGCTTACGATCTCACCGAAGACCTTTCAGCTTGTAATGCTTATCATTTAAACATTTTTAGAAAGGGGACATTAGGGTTAAGTCTCTCCTTTAGTGGAAATCTAAAATCACCCATCACTGTCCTGGTTTATCTGGAACATCCTCAGCTCATTGAAATTGACAGAGTATGCAACGTGATTTTGAATTATTAAAGATGAATGAAGAAGAAACAAAAACTGTGTTTAAAAACGATCCTCGATTTATAGGAGTCTTCGCTATTAATGAAGTAGGATCTGTAAAACTAGAAAAGGATACTGGTTTCGTGTTCAACACTTCACATCGTCACATTACAACAGGAGGACATTGAATTTCTGTCTATAGGGATAAAAATGGCGTTGTTCATCTGATTGATTCTTTGGAGTTAAAATTAATATTGAATAACCAATATATTCTTTCATTTTTTAAATATAATAATGTAAATTATATAAAAACTATGTCTTACCCTGTTCAACCACCATACTCTAATTTAGGTGGAGTCTATTGTATTTATTTCATTATATGTTTTTTAAAAAATATGTTTTAATGAATTTGTAAATATATTTGATGCTAAAAATTTGTATGTCAATGACTATATAGTTTCTAACTATGTAATAAATGCTTTAAAATGAAATAACTTGATTTTACTACCCTTAAAACTTATATATATATATATATATATATATATATATATATATATATATATATATATATATATATATATATATATATATATATATATATATATATATATATATATCCAGAGTTAAATGTATACAGACGTAAAAGGTTAAGGAATAATGAAATTTCCCATTGTATATAAAGCTGAAAAGATAAAGTTTTCAGGAAAATTCATATTTATGACGTCACGAATTTAAAGGTTACTGGATGCAAGTCCGTGAATATGATATTCAGTTGAGAACCAGCCCTCGTAGCCATAGCTGTGTTTGTAATACATCTAAAAAGGTATAGCTATAGACTTATAACATATATTCAAAGGTGCTGGTTTATTTTAAAAACCTGGTATACATGTGTTAATTACAATTCAGATTTTTCACCTAGGCATCCTTAAACTCCACATGATCCATCCAAAATCCACATTGTATATGCATCTGATAATGTCCAATGCAACAGAATAAGAGCTTCAGTTGCTAAGAAAGAGGAACACGAGATTACATACTTCGATATAACATTAAAGTATAATAATATGGTACCTATACTGGATGGACATATAGAGAAAATTACGGAAACGAGTAATGTGTTTAAAACATTTATAGTTAATGTGGAACGATTTAAAATGAAGATACCACTCCCTATCCATCTAAAAATTTCATCCAAGATACGTACTTTAGCCGATCAAGATCTTGATGAACATTCAAAGAAGAGGATAATAAATTATATAATAACAACTATAAGAAATGAGAAATCTGGAGAATATATTACATTTCCTCGTAGGAATCATTAAGTTGTTTGTGGATGGATTTGACGTTTTATTTATACATGTACACGCATTTGTAAATTTTTCTAATATAGTAATTATGTAATATTTTTTTTTCTAGAGTAAAAAATTTTTCATATCCTCTATATAAAGAATATATATATATATATATATATATATATATATATATATATATATATATATATATATATATATATATATATATATATATATATATATATATATATATATATATATATATATATATTCCAAAGTTTAATAAACAATGAAGTTATTTTTCCACCAGAATGTGTGTTTCGGATAGGACTTGAAACAGTAAAGCCCCAAAGTAAGGCAATATAGCCGTTAAGACAAGGCGCATAGCTGGGGTGAGGGGAGGGTTCCTCTGGGGCTATTTGCGCTACTGCCATTTTGAGTATAAAAAAAAACATGTTTTTATTACAAAAATTTAACAGTGAACCAGGGTTTTGTATAAATAAAAATTAAGAAAAGTTTAAGTATAAAATAAAATGGCTGCCTCATAGTGCAGAAAACGGATTACTTGAAAAGAAAATACAAAGTGGTGTAAACACTTTATTAAAAAAGTTTACATTAACGTCACAACTACAAAATATTTTTAACTTTAGCGCGGTAATATTGCGCCTGCGGGCACCCTCGTCGCTTCCGGGCCGGGGGTGAGCCTGAGGGCGCGGGCACCCTCGCGTTCGGTCTTGCCATCCTGTGATAGTTTAGAGAGTTGAAACCGTGATTCATCTTACTTCGTCTTCCTCACCGCTTTTTCTTCTTTTTACAGTAGGAACCCTAGGGGAGGGGTTCTCAGACTCATTTGAGAGTTTTGGGAACCTCAAAAATGATATATCTATATCATATTAATTTTAAACATGCAAAAAAACGTTCCAAATTCGTATCGATTTGTTGAATGATGTGGAGCAACATATTTTTGAAACTACCATCCTTTCGCCATAACGGTCCGGCCACATTTTGATTTCCTATATTCTTAATGAAAAGTTGTTATTAATAAATTATTTTTTACTTTTGCTTTTTTATCTTCTATATCCTATTAAAAATAAACAGCACGAAAAACGTTACGGTTTTCACTACAGTTTTGTCATCATGAGTTTTTTCGGCTTGGTTTCCTCGGGCGAGCGAAGCGAGCCCTCTGCGCGTGCGTAGCACGTGCTCAGGGACAAGTCTTGCTCCGTTAGGAGCAAGCCAAAGGCTTGTATGTTATTAAAAACATATATAAGTACACTAATATCATGGTGTTAAGTACACGTTTACTAATTTGGCACCGCACCGGTTCCACACCGGTGTCGGCACCTACAATTACTCATTTGATCCGCCATACGAGACTTCTTCTTTTTCCTTCTTCTTCTTTTCCTACCTCCATCTTCCTTTGTCTTCTTCTAAGCTTTTCTTCTTTTTCAGATGGGACCCCCTCAAGGGGATGGAACGTCAAACTCATTTTGGGGTTCTGAAACCCTCAAAAATGAGTTCTACACCTTTGAAAACATAGATGTAGACACCTCACTTGTCCTAATATGTTGTACAAAATATATAATTTAGTATATATTTTAATTTAATTAATTTCAAGTTAATTTATTTTAATATTTTTATTTAAAAAAAAAACAACTTTGAAAAATAATTGAGAAGTGCATTATTGTGTGATTCTTTTTGTGCTATGTCATAATATTTTCTGTCACTTTAATTAATGCACTTAAAATGATTTCATAACAAGCTACCATTGTTTGCTTTACAACCTCGCGTCAAAACACATACGTTGTTTAACAAAATATCCTTATTGTTACCTCTATCAACCCACGGAGTTCGCAGATGTACGCATGCACACATACAAAACATTAGAATACCCGAAATCTCCGGTTACGAAGTAACGACGCGTCAAACAACATCACGTGGTTTAACTTACATCATCCGTAACTTTGAAATGAAGCGTCATACAACATAGCTTTCTTAACAATAAATGTTCCTTATTGTTTGCTCTATCAGCCCTCTGAGTTTGTCGCAGAGATTTTGAATCACCCTGTATATATTTATATATATATATATATATATATATATATATATATTTATGTATATAAATATATATATATATACATATATATATATATATATATACTATATATATATATATATATATATATATATATATATATATATATATATATATATATATATATATATATATATATATATGGTAAAGTTACTTAACGCCCACACGGAACGGGAGCCGGATAAAAAAAAATTTCACAGGTAACCTCTATGATACATAAATAGACGTTTAGGGTCGAAATGAAAAAAAAAAAAATCATATTCAAAACTGCAATAGCTACAGCGAAAAGGGAATACATTTTTGGAATCCTTGTAAAATTTTTAGTTCGGAAAATGTGTCTTTTTTAATAATTATAGTTAATATGAGTAAGAGCCTATTTAAGACCTTTTATAAGTTACTTAAAATTAATAGACTTTCTAGTATAGTTTTGTTTTTGTTTTTAATTAAGGGCATACCACTGATGGAGCCGGTCTTCTTCGGCCTTCCGGGAACTACGGGTTGGACTATTTCCCCCCTCCTGAGGGCCCCGAACCCCCACTCTTGGTATTTGGGTGTCGCGGTTGTTCCGCCCCTCCCGTACGGGGTATGGAAAACGTCCCCCTGTGTTCCCCGTCTGCTCGAGCCCCCACATTGCCGTGTAATACCTTATACAAATAATATATATAATTTCAGGTAAAAAAAAAAAAAAAAAAATTATTTGACCCATCAAAATCACTTTTATTCCTAAAAAATGCCACCTATGAAAATTTTTTGATCCGAGCTCCGTTCCGTGTGGGCGTTAAGTAACTTTTGTCCTATATATATATATATATATATATATATATATATATATATATATATATATATGACTATATAACTATCTATATCTATATATATATATATATATATATATATATATATATATATATATATATATATATATATATATATATATATATATATATATATATATATATACTTTGTGTGTCGAAAGAAATGTCCGATGATCCTAACTTTCGCAGATTAAATAGGCCTTGAAAAATTTTTTTTTGATCCGAGCTCCCGTTCCGTGTGGGCGCTTTTGAATTAAATGGAAGTGTATAAATGATATGGATGTAAGCAATTTTTTAAAGAAATTGTGATTCATATAATTGAAATATAAAAACAAGAGAATAAGATTTATTTTTTCGGAAAGAGAAGGAAAGAGTTAAAAGAAATTGATAATGATGCCACTCTCTCTCTCTCTCTCTTCGAAGGGAATACATCATGTGCACAAGTTATCTTCGTTTTCAAACCCCAATACCATCTGCTCTGACACCGATCCTCAGAATCCTAATTAGGGTCCATTTGCAAACACCATTCATAAAATCCTTAATTTCCTTAATTTCCTTAATTTCTCTTATGACGAAGAGTACACACATTGGCTATTCCCCGCTCCCACCATTTGCTTGGCCCTGACATCTCTCCAAATCTAGACACCCTGCTGCCTTGTTAAAGGCATCATTTCTGTCTCATTCCGTAGTTCACGATGAATTTACTCCAGTGTTTACTGACGCTCTAAAACAGGGGACAGTGTGGGCGCATCTGCTGTATTTCCTGACCGCAACCTCTCCCATAGCCTTCATGCCTCAATTTTTACGGCAGAATTAATGGCTATAATGATTGCCCTAATCTTTAACCAAGACCACTCTTATGTCATTTATTCAGATTCTCTCAGCGCCCTCCAAGTGCTTAAAACCCCTTATTATAAAAATACAATGGTATCCGCCGTACAACAATTTCTTCGGTTGTTCCACTCCCGTAAGAAACAAATCATTTTATGCTAGACCCCCTCTCATGTAGGGGTAACTATCAATGAAATCGCCGATAGAGAGGCCAAAAAGGCCACCTCTTTTTTTAGGAGCTGTTGCCATTCGACAAGGTCGCCTCCCATCAACTGATTACTATCTGTTCCGACAGGCTTTTTATCTTGCTGGCAAGAGTGCTGGACGAGTGATCAGCGGGGAGCGAAACTTAGAAATATAAAGCCGAGCATCGGTGAGTGGTCTTCTTCCCACTTACGAAAGCGCTTAGACGAGGTGATACTTGCACGCTTTCGTATAGGCCACACAAATATCACTCACAGTCACTATATGTCACGGGACTCTCCTCCCATCTGCAAATCTTGCCGTGGCCATGCCCCGCAATCTGTTCGACATATCTTCATTGATTGTCCCCAACTGGACCCTATTCGCCATCGTCATTTTCCTACTTTGTGGTCCATAGAACCTTCTAAAAGATTGTCCCATATCTTATCTGAATCTTCCCACTTTAGTAGTAACTCTATTTTCTTGTATCTCCAAGAAGCGAATATTCTTTACAATATATAATTTTGTTATGTAATATTAGGACTATTTATAATGTAAGGATATAATTTTATGTATTTTTATTTATTTTTTGAGTAAATATTCATTTCGCCATTCAAATTTTCCCTGACATTCAAATGTATACATGCCACGACCCACCCATGATCTTGATTTTTCAACTCAGTGGGACCGATTCTTTGTGAGCCGTGATGGGTCCTGTACAATGACTCGAAAAAAAATATTGAAAATAAACTAGAATCAACAAAAAGAACGTTTTGATGGAAGAGAATGGAAAATACTTGAAAAAAGAAATCCTATGATCACTGACGGACTCAGTCAAATGTGAAGAAACTCAATAACTTTTACATGCACAAAATGACGAAGAGAATTTTTCCAGAAAGCGTTTAATAAGTAAGAGATGTTAATTAATTAAAGGCAAGAGACGTTAATTAATAAGAGGTAAGAGATGTTAATTAATAAGAGGTAAAAGACGTTAATTATTAAAAGGTAAAAGATTTTAATTAAAAAGAGGTAAGAGAAGTTAATTGATAAGAGGTAAGAGAAGTTAATTAATAAGAGGTAAAAGACGTTAATTGATAAAAGGTAAGAAACGTCATTTTTAAAAAAGTAAGAGACGTTAATTAATAAGAGGTAAGAGACAATAATTAATAAGAGGTTAGAGGCGTTAATTAGGAAGAGGTAAAAGACGTTAATTAATAAGAGGTAAGAAAAGAGACGTGAGGCTACAGAAAAAAAGACCGCAAAATCTAATGATGAAATGGAATGATAAATATCGGAAGAAGAAACAGATTAAAATAGATAAAAAATATTGGCAAAACACAAGGAAGGAATAAGCTTAGCAATGATAGTTAGTTTACCCTATCGTGGCATAATCGGTGGAGAGACAGAGTCGCAGGCCAAGGGTCCCGATTTTGATCCTTCGTCTGGATCCTAGGTAGAATTGCCTAGAGAAGTTCCAATCTCATAATAGGGCAATGCCCTTGAGGTGCCAGCTTTAAATCAATTAAGAGAATGTTCTTATGCAATTTTTATGTGGCATTCAGAATGGCTGCTTCACCTGTTACAGCATAGCTATGTCTGATTTTTTGAAAATGATCACTATTTCTGAGAGACAAAAAAAGTAAAGAACAAGCTATGGAAAAGATAATTAATGATAATCAATATGCATTTTTTGAATAATTATTCAGTATAAAAGGAAGGTAAAATGTATTGCTGGGCGTGCGTTATAGTCTTAAAAAAAGCTGCCTTAAAACAGACTAGGTAGTTGGAAAAGAAACAACGTTAGCCCATAATAGATTTTAAATGCTAAAATAATTACCATATAGCTAATAAGATAGATAGATAGATAGATAGATAGATAGATAGATAGATAGATAGATAGATAGATAGATAGATAGATAGATAGATTTTCTTTAATATATATCTTCGAAAAAAAAAAAAAGCAATTTTGCTTTAAGACAAATTGCAGAGTAGCGTTTTCAACTTACTAATGATAATAATACATGGGGGGAGGGGGAACTCGGAGGGTAACAGTGAGTTGACATCTCAACTAGTACAGCTTTATCGTTGGAAAGGTGATAGAGATTAAGAGATTAATTTAATTTGAAGCCAAAGTATGAAGATTATAATGAAGTGGAGCTATCTGGTAAATTTCTGAGCTAGGGGAAAAGCTAAAGATGAAATTATATATATATATATATATATATATAGGCCTATATATATATATATATATATATATATATATATATATATATATATATATATATATATATATATATATATATATATATATATATATATATATATATATATTATTCGATATATTTTTATGTATATTATTTGTGTCACTAAGATGCGATTAATCATAGGATTGCGAAAGGCAGAAAGTCTTAAGCAGTTTTAGAGAGCTTTAATACGAAGGTAATCTGACTAGAAAGAGGTACTTAAGGCATGCAGGAATAAGGGGAAGAAAAATGGGGAAGTGATATGAATAAACAGGGATGGACACAAGGAAATATTAAGGATTTAAAAACTCGACAACGTCACCCCTTCTCCCATAAGCAATATGTTTCAAGAGAGTAGGTATTGAACTAATGATCATTTCTCAATATATATATATATATATATATATATATATATATATATATATATATATATATATATATATATATATATATATATATATATATATATATATATATATATATATAAATATATATATATATATATATATATATATATATATATATATATATATATATATATATATATATATATATATATATATATATATATATATATATATATATATATGTATATACATAGCAACATCATCATAATCATTAATAGCCCCTACCTGTCCACTGCAGGACATAAGCCTCCTTAATTGGTTTCCACAATTCTCTAACTTCTGCCATGATTTGCCAGATGATTCCCATCAATTGTCTTATCTCATTTGCCAGAGTATGCTAGATCTTTGGCTTGGTCGTTTGAAGTATATAGGGCAACAATTCATTATTTCATTAGTCCATCTGTTATCTAGCTACTTGATGACCCTCCTATTTCCATTTGATTTCTTTAACTGTCTTGATGAGGTCTTTGATATTTGACATTTCATTAACCTAAGTGCTCTGTATTCTTTCACTGAGTGATATTCTTATCATGCATCTTTCCTTATTATTCTGGGTACACCTTAATTTCTGAATTGATTTGACATTTAGTGTACATGTTTCGCTTCCATATGTCATGATAGGAAGAACGTACTCTTTATATACTTTTGTTTTCAAACATAGAGGCATTTTGCTTCTGAACATTTGGCTTAATCTTCCCATTGCCACTCATCCAAGTTTCACTCTTCTTTTAATTTCATTTATTAGCTCCAATTTGAAGATATCATCTGTCCTAAATACACATATTCCTCCACTTTTTCCAGTGTTGTATTTCCGATTTTTATGGGCTTGAGATTTACAAACTTATTAAATAAATATTAGCTTTTGATATATTCACTTTTGGTCTAAATCTTTCATTCTATATGCTTAAATTTTCTACCAAGATTTTAGTTCAAGAGGACCTGAATGAAGTAAACGATACTAGTTCATCTTCGAACCTAAGATAACTCAGATATTTGACATTTACATTTATTCCTGTTGATTGCCAGTCTAGTGTTCTAAAAATCTCCTCTAATACTGCAGTGAATAGTTTTGGAGAGATCCTATCGCTTTGTTAAACTCCTCTCTCATTTTTTTTGACTCTGTGAGTAGGAAAAAGGAAGGAGTTGCTCTCTTTAGAATTTTAATATAGTTGCTGTTTATTCCCTGATTACCCAGTGCATTTATAACCGATGCTCACAGAGTCAGAAGAGTTTACATAATCTTTGAAAGCAATGCAAAGCGGTAATTGATATTCATTGCATCTTTCTACAAGTTCTATAAATTATAAGTTATAGGTTATTGGGCTGCTAGTAGATAATCGTTCGTACTATACCCACTAAGGAAGTCAGCCTGTTAGTGTGGTTGGTTGTAATCCAATTGTACTGTTATTCTATTGTTATAACTTCTGTGAAAATCTTGTAGATTACTAGAAGTAACCTTATTGGACGGTAGTTTTTAAGATCGTGATTGTCTCCTTTTTGAAATGTAGTATTGCATTCGTGTTCTTTCGGGCATTAGGAACATTTTTAACTCTTAAGCACAGCGTGAATAGTTTGGATAGGGTTTTAACCATGGTCTCCCCACCTCCTTTGATAATGTCTACTTTCCTTTTTTTCATATAATTTATCGCTTATTGAGCTTCCCAAACAGTAATGTCTGAAATTCCATCAGCATTTAAATTATAACTAAGGGGTATTTGCCATGGGCGCCAGCAGGATGAAATCTAGGGGGGGGGGACAGATTTTTTTAAATTCGAATTTCGCATGGAAGCATATATATATATATATATATATATATATATATATATATATATATATATATATATATATATCTTCTTCTATATATATATATATATATATATATATATATATATATATATATATATATATATATATATATATATATATATATATTTATATATATAACATAATATATATATATATATATATATATATATATATATATATATATATATATATATATATATATATATATATATTTTTTTTATATATATTTATATATATATATATATAACAATATATATATATATATATATATATATATATATAATATATATATATATATAATATATAATATATATATATATATATATAATATATATATATATATATATATATATATATATATATATATATATATATATATATTTTAAATAACGAGTTCTTGCAAGGTTATTTTGGCGTTTTTCTTCGAACCGTCTTCGACATTTACGCACCGGCGGCACTGTATTTACTATTTGAAGTAATAATAATATATGTCTAATATTGAATGGTTAATTCACTATGTCAGTCAGAAGTTAAATTTGGAAAGAG
The DNA here is from genome assembly GCA_015478945.1 of Trachelipus rathkii. Classification (NCBI taxonomy): domain Eukaryota; kingdom Metazoa; phylum Arthropoda; class Malacostraca; order Isopoda; family Trachelipodidae; genus Trachelipus; species Trachelipus rathkii. The sequence goes on from JABUQX010056622.1 coordinate 28,786, forward strand.
TGTGCAGGTCATATATGACCTTTCTTAGTTACTTTAATCACAAGTAAAATAAACTATAAAAAGTAGTTGCGAAAAATATTTGGATTTGATTGAGGCAAGCACTTAAAGAACTAATTTATTGCTTTTTATTTCAGTTTAATTATTGTTTATTTGAAAATAAAAATTTAATTCTTCTTCTTTCCTTTCCAAATTCTGTTATAACATCATCAATTAGTGGGGTTTTTTTTCCAAAACTTTTTTCTCTGTGAACACTGAGCAAACATAATCCATTTAATCGATCTTCAGAAATGGTTGACCTTAGCCAAGTTTTAACTCTTCTTAAAGTGCTGAATGATTCCAATTGTGCTAGTCGTTGGTGGAAGAATAAAAAATTTATATTTGATAATAAATGTCTGATATTGAATGCTTAATTCACTATGTCAGTCAGAAATTAAATTTTCGTCTACATCTAACCCATGGTCCCCATCTGATTTCTTCCATAAGTTGAACTATGATTCTGCTTCACCTTTCAAGTTCTCAATATTGTATATAGTTTGAAATTATTCAATTTTTCTGTTATATTCAGATATGGTTAAATTTTTAATTCTAGCGGGATGTAAAATACAGAGAAATGTTGGTATTCTGTTGTAGTCCGAAAATCTGATATGCAGAGACGAAATAATTGAATCTAGGTATGGTATAAATAGAGAAACCCTGAAATAATCCTCCACAGAACTACATGAAAAGCTGGGTCTTTGCATTTGTTTGGACACTATACGTGGCACTGAGAATTCTATAAAAAAAAAATTCTGCAAGTTCCTTAGCACTGGTAAAAAGTTCCTTGAAAACAGAAGGCGACATGTTTTTCATCTTTATAATTTTTTACTATTTCTAACAGCTTTTCAACGTGACTGTGAACCTCTTCCAGATTGATAGTTTTAGTTTGAAGAATGTTCGTGACAGGCTCAAAGTAAGAGGAATACTTGGCCATGATAACTAAGCAAATAATAAATTTAGGAGTTCCTTTTGCTGACGAAAGTTGAAATGCTGCTGTTCCTGTGGCCTGAGTACTTCTGAATCTGATGACTAAGTTTCCAAAACTGATTTAATGTGAATGAAATTTTAAAAAAAAATTCTAATAGTCTTGTATTTTGAGAACCATCTTGTTTCGCATAGCATTGGTATATTCATTATCAGTTTCCTGCGCAACGGGCTTTCACAAAAAAAAATCTTTTAACTTCTTTCACTGTGCCCACAGTATTTCGAAATTCGGGAACAAGATTAGCACTGTCATTTGCTTTAACACTAAAATATGAACCAGTACCATCGTTCAATGAGTCCGTGGTTTGTTCAGTCAAAGAGTAATTATAATTATCACTAAGGCGAGGCCTCTTAATTACAAATTTATCCATTGTGATAATTTAAAATATTTTTTTTCCTTTTTAAATTTCCTAGCAATCTTATATATATATATATATATATATATATATATATATAACTATATATGTATATATATATATATATACTATATAGATATGTATAAATATATGTATATATATATATAATATATATATATATATATATATATGGGGCAAAATTAAAACTCGACTGCGAACACGTTTGTGGCGCTGGTTTGGGATACTGACCTTAAAGTTCGATTTCTGTAGTTCCCCATTTACCCCCTGCATAGGGATAAAGCACGTTAAAGGTAGTTTTTAGTTTATATATATATATATATATATATATATATATATATATATATATATATATATATATATATATATATATATATAAAAATAATAAATATATATAAAAATGAAAAAATATATATATATACTATCTCTTATATATATGGAGAAATAGTAGAATAGGGGTAAAAAATTGGGAGAATTTTAAAAGAAGTTTATTTAAAGTAAAAGTTAGATAAATAGGTAGAAATCGTGGTAGCAAGTAATAAAAATTTCATTAAAAAAAAAATAATGAAATTAATATGTATTGCTAAAGGGTATAAAGGTAAGAGTTTCCTTAGACTACACGGCCAGATGTAAGATTTTTTAATTTTTTTTTTTTATATTAAACTTTTTTTATTTTATTTTTCGCTAAAAAAGGGGCCAAATTAAGAATACGGTACAAGTACATAATTACGAAATGTAGGTTTGTTCGTATGCACTCGGCTGGTTTACAGTTGTTATTCACATTATATATTTGAATTCGTATCCATGTTATTTAAAACACAAATTAGAGTGCAGGAAATGGAAAAATTATAAATTTCCATATAGTTAAAGTATTAAAAATATAAATCGAAATGACGACCGGAAGCTAAATTTTGGCAGCTCAGCACTATATATATATATATATATATATATATATATACTATATATATATATATATATATATATATATATATATATATATATATATATATATATATATATATATATATACTATATATATATATATATATATATATATATATATATATATTTACAGATTACCACCACTCACGGGCTGGGCCCTTTTCAAGGAGGGGCAGGAAATAAAATATAAAACCCACCCAAGCCTAAGCCTAGCGCAAATCTCTCAGGTGAACGCAGACGTGGGTTTTAAAGAGGAAGATTAAACTGGTGGAAAACAGAAGATGCTTCAAGGAGTTCCACAGAACATAAGTGGCTGGAAAGAAAGAGGCACCTAAACGAACGAGTCTGGGATTTTCGATGCTCACGCAAAATACATGCGAGCACGGCACTACTGTATTGGGACGCAGTGGAGAGTGGAATGCGAAGCTAGCCAGAACTCCCTGAGCATCTACCGTTGTAGTACCTATAGAAAGAGATAGTGCGCCAACGTCACGTCGCAGAGATAGAAGGTCAAGGGATATAGTAGGGGACAGTTTATTAGTCTCTTAGCTTTGGAGCTCAACTCTATCCAATAGAAGGGTGGAGCCAGGCCCCCAGATGTGAGAACAGTACTCCAAGCAGGGCAATAAGGCCCTTATATAACTGGAGTAGCTGTGCAGAAAAAAATTCCACAGCCTAAACAGAACTCCAGCTTCTTTGAGGCCTTAGCAACCATTGTGATATGAGGTTTCCAAGACAATTTTTGTTTATGTTCAGACCAAGAATGAGACTCCAGATGATCCAGGAAATGAGGAAGTTAAGAAGAGTTTCAAAGAATTTTAGATAGAATACAAGTAGAAAGATATTAGACAATAGTTAGAAGGATTAGAGCAGCTACCTTTTTTCAGGATCAGTTGGACATATACGCGCTAGCACACTGAGGAAATGTACTATTATTAAGGCATAGAGAGAGTTGAACGAGAACATGCGCCACCTCAGAAGCACCTCCCTCAAAACACGGGGAGAATGCCATCCGGGCCTAGCCTTCCTGACGTTCATAGATCTCAAGTCCCATGCACCCGATCATGCGTAATCACGGGAAGAGACATAGAAAACCTCCTGAGAGAAGAAGCAGGAGGAGGGATGCCTGAATCGTCCAGGGTGGAATTAGATGAAAAGGAGGCCGAAGTGATTAGCCTTTTTAGCAGGAGAATTATTTAAAAATAAAAACTGAGAGAATGAAAGAGGAAAGGCAGATTTACAAAGTTATTAGAGATGTTTTAGGCAAGAGGCCATAAATTTTTATCAGTAGGAGACCCAAGTAAGTTGTCGCACTTTCTTTTGGTGAAAGGGCGCTTAGCCTGTCGAATAATATCCATGCAACGATTCCGAGCAGAATGGAAATTAGTAAGAGTGATAGGAGAACGAGAGTTTTCCATGCCCGATAGGTAATGTCTCTCTCCTGAATGGAGCGAGAACATTCTCCATCGAACCATGGATTTTGTGGAGAAAAAGATTTAGTTGAAGATGGAATGAACCCGCTCATACCCTCGATGATTACCTTTTCAGCAGTGAGCGAAGCATCCTCCGAGTCAAAGCAAGATTCACTACAAGTATAGTTTGCAAAGAAACGACGCAACGCCCCCCAATTAGCCCGATTAAAGTGCCAGAAAGTACGTTTGGGGCATGGTGGAGCTGCTGGAGAAAAAGTTTTAAAATTAAGAGCTACAAGATTGTGGTCACAGTTACCGATAGAAGGAAAATGAAGTGTATTTATATCGAGAAGGATTAGTGGTGAAACATAAATCAAGTGTGTTCAAGAATAGGTTAGGACGATCTGGTATATGTGTAGGTTCTTTAATTAACTGTTCCAGATCGTTTAGAATACTGAATGTTTTGGCCTCTTCCCCTCCTTCTTCAGTATGAGAAGAGCGCAACCACTCAGTGTGATGCACGTTAAAATCCCCTAAATAGAGGATCTCAGCATTTGGATGGGAAGAAGTAACAGTCTCATGAGAAGTACTAAGATATTCAAAAAGGAGGTGAAAATCTGTTCCGTTAGGGGAGCAGTAGCAAAAACACAAGATAATGGTAGTAGTAGGGGGAAAGATTTTAGAAAGCCATAGAACATCAATTAGGAGATTCAAAGATTCTCAAGACGTTGTTACAGGAGTGTTAATGTTTATATAGGCACAGACTCCACCATTTAGTCGGAAATTATAGAAAAAGTTATAGTTGGAGATATTAAGTATATTTGAAAAAGAATCCCTGGCTAGCTGGGTGTCAGACAGTAATAAAATGTTAGGTAGAGAGTTAGCGAGGTGATATTCCACAGATTCATGGTTAGCATTCAGGCCACGGACGTTGGCAAAGTCAATAGAGAACCCAAGCCTGCGCCCACCACTACATCTTCTCTGTCCAGTCATTCAAACAGACACCCACACAAATAAACACACACAATCGACTATACAGCCCACCCAAGTCCACTGGATTGGGTTTTTACTGAAAAACCTGTACCCACACAACAAACACACACACACACAGAGAGATCTCGTACAGAAAAAAATGATAAAGTAAAAAAAATAAGCAAATAAATGCTATTAAAACCTTAAAAATGAAAATTATTATAAATTATGTTTATAAAAATGGAAACAGAGACTAACTAAATTAATATGCACGGCGGTAAATATGTAAAGTATATAAAACCTTGAAAGTTAAAAAAATCCATACACACACACACACACACACACACACACACACACACACACACACACACACACACAGCTTCACAAATTTACGAACGTAAAGAAAACTAAAAAAAAAACGGATAACAGTAATCATCATTAAAACTTTTTAAAAAATGCTAAAAGCCGTGTGTGACATTAAATATGTGAGTTATAATATGTATAATTCAATACAATAAAACAAAAGCTAAAAAGGTAAGACTCTAAAACGGTCGTGCGAAAGATTAGGTTATTTATATTTCCATCTGAAACCTCTTGAAAGCGTTTATTCGTAAGTATTTGTATTTAATTAAAATACTATACTAATATGATATTAAAATACTGATGCACTTAAAACAAAATTAAAACAACACTCCAATAGCACAAATTAAAAACAAAACACTATCACACATCATATATATATATATATATATATATATATATATATATATATATATATATATATATATATATATATATATATATATATATATATATATATATATATATATATATATATTAAACAAACAAATAAATACTGTTACGTATCAATTAATTTTTCTGTTATTTAAAAACGTATATTTGAAGGAAATAGATTATATATTTTAACTGAAGTTACAGCCAGGAATAAGGGAGGGCAGAGTAGGGGAGGCTAGAGAGGTAGGGCTACATAGTTTGGTGCAAGTTTGCAAAGTTGCTTTTTCGCGGGAAAGTTGCTTAATATATATATATATATATATATATATTTTTTTTTTCATATATATATATATATATATACTCCTCTTCGAGAGACATAAATATGCATACATATATATATATATATATATATATATATATATATATATATATATATATATATATATATATTTTTTTTCATCGAAGCAAAAAGCTTTGAAATTCCAAGGGGGCAATGGCTCCTACTTGCCCCCCCTCCCGGCGCCCATGGGTATTTCCCCTCGACTTTTCTAAAGTTCTGTGTAAAACGCTTCACTCTTTTCATTATACGTTCTCTATTTATTATTTCAATTCCATTTTTATCATTAGGTGCTCTCATTTGCTGTTCTCCTAGTGCAGTGCATTGTTTCGCCTATTTTACAGATTTATTGTTTTCAAAAGCAGTCTGAACTACTATATTGCTGTAATTTCTTATGTCTTCCTTAAGATTCCTTTTTGTGTATATTTTGCTCTGTCGCCTTTATTCTTTCACTAACATTGATGCTATGTTTCATCTTGATTCTTTGTTCAATTAAATTTTAATAACTTGAGATATACATCTTCTGTTTACCTTTTTCTTTTACTTCCTGTCTCTTTTGTACATTCCATTACCCTATTTATTATCTCATTATTTATGTCATCCAAACTTTCATTTTCAAAAAGATCATGTTGAGTTTCAAATTTATTATTTAAATTAAGTCGTAAAATTTTTCCGGTTTTCAGTTGTAATTTCGAACGTGCAAATAGATTTCTTTTCAACCATATATATATATATATATATATATATATATATATATATATATATATATATATATATATATATATATATATATATATATATATATATATATATATATATATATATATAATATATATATATATATATATATATATATATATATACTTAATAGCCCTCGCTCCCCTCCTATGAGAATCGAGCGATCCCGAGGTATTGCGCCACCAAATCAAGCCGTCAGAGCAAGTGTTTCGAAATTGCCTCTGATGTCCGTTAAGTAAGAACAGTTTAGCAGGAGGTGTCCTGTGTTATCGTTTGTTTGGGAGGGATATCTTTGACAGCAGGAGGAGGGAGCACCATGAAGTCTATGTTTACATTCCTGAAGGAAAGGATGGTGCTTAGAGCAAAGGCGGGGGAGGATCACTCTGGTATGGAGGTCCAATGATTGTTTTGTGGGAGATATTTCTGGTGGGCGCGCTTGGGGCATGGTGTTGTTTGGGTATTCAGAGATCGTTTTTTGTCTTAATTGAGTGTGGATGTGTTTGATATTGGGCGTGTCTGGGGGCGGGGGCTGTGTGTGGGAAACGTATTGCATATGTTAGAATTGCACATGGCTTGTGTAATTTTTTTTTTCATTCTTGATGCAGAGGGTGGCCTATTGAAAGTGTTTTGTTGTAAAATTAGCAGCCTATCATGTCGAGATGTGCCTCTATTGAAGAACTCTTGTTTTTATTAGCAAGTGATGGATGGTAGTGGAAGAGAGACAACCTGTTATTGTTCCAAGATCTTTGTGTTGAACGACCTCTAATTTTTGGATGTTAGACTTTGATATTGTGGGAGCCCAGGCGGGCGATGCATAGTTTATGATGGGACGGAGATATTGTTCGTAAACTATTGTAAGTGACTCTTTGTATCGGCTAAAATTTGTTCCGGTTAGCGCTTTCCCCGCATTGAGTTTATGTGTGGGTCTCGAGGCAACGCTGTTTACGTGTGTGGGGGGGGTTAATGACATGTGTGTATTGAGAGTTAAGCCAAATGTGGTTGGTTCCTTATTAAGAGGGAGTCTGTTGTTTGAGAGAAGAACTGTTGGGTGGGTATTTGACTCTCTTTTGTCAGGTGTAGGTAATGTGATAGAGAATGTTTGGGGAGAGGCTGTTATTCTGTTTGTTGACAGCCATTGCTCCATGATTTATGTATTGCTGTAGTTCTTGTCTTGCTGCATTAATGGAGGGGCATTGAGCAGTAATTGTGAGGTCGTTTGCATAATTACTGATTTTTACAGAAAGGGATGTGTGGTTTTGGCAGATCGTGTATAAAAAGATTAAAGAGTGTTGGCGATAAGATGGTGCCCTGAGGAACTCCATTATATAACCTGTATGTGTGAGAGTGTTGGGTCCTTGTATGATTCTAGTTGTATCACCTGATAGGATATTTGCTATTATTTTCTTGTCATTGATGTTTATTCCTGGGTTTAATACTTTGTCAATTGAGAGGTGACGTGGACCTGTATCGAATGCCTTGTTTATATTTACTGGCATAAGGAGAGTGCGGTAGGGTGGTGGGTTTTGGTTGATACCGGTTAGGAGTTTCTATGACAGATCGGTGAGTAGTATGGTGGTGGGGGGCTTTTGCCTGAAACCATGTTGTGTATCTGAAAGGTGGATACAGGTTTAGATTTTGTTCCGGATTAACCTTTCGAGAACATTAGATATTATGGAGAGTAATGAAATGGGTTTATAAGTGGCTGGTTATTGGGTTCTTTGTTAGGTTTTATTATAAGGATTTTATTCTGCATTATATGATTCTCTTAGTACACTCATTTGCTCAAATATATGTAGGTCAATTCTCTAAGTAGCAAATTTCCCCTGTATATATTTGTGATCAATCCTTTAAACTTACGGACCAACGTTGAAATTATTTCACAAAAACGATGAAATAAATCTCGCGTGTTTTTCTTTTGTGACCTACGTAAGCCACTTGTTTCTTACTTCGTCTTCCACTAAAACACCCCTTCACCGCTCTTACAAATCTTAACTGGCTAAGAATCTTCGCTACTGGCTTACACTGCTACTTATACGATATTTTTCATCTTTTCATCTCGCTTTTATCCACCTCCTCAGGTATACATCTGCATACCCCTCAGCTCTTCCACTCACCATATAGTGTTTTTGACCCGTTATTTTTCCTAGTTTCATCCATGTTGTAGTGTTTATAATATTATTTGTTTATATAGGTAGTATATATATTATGATTTATTCAGCAAGCTACGTTCGAAATATTCTTTCACCTTTCGCTATATAGGGACTAGGGGCTTTAGTTATAATGTTCCATCTTCATATTTTTATATTAGTCAATTTAGGATGTGAGCGTGATATGTAGTGCAGAGCCTTTCTATTAGTTTTTTGCTAAATGATTGATATATAGATTAGTTTTATTATGTTTCCCGAAGATTTCTCTCAATTACTTATATTCTACATAATAATCTTACTTTCTCACGCATCGTGCTCTCTTATTTATACTTTCTTTTTATTGTTAGCTTCTCTTCATCTGACTTCATATATATATATATATATTATATATATATATATTTATATATTTATAATTTTCATATATATATATAATTATTAATTATATAATTATATATATATACTATACTATATATATATATTATTTATATATTATTACTATATATATACTATATATATATATATATAGATATATATATAATATATAATATATATATAATATATAATATATATAATTATATATATATTATACCTGATTATATATATTATATATATATATAATATATATAATATGATTATATATATTATTATATACAATGACTACTCTCTCAAATAAAAGAACTTATTATTTCTCACAACTAATATTGATTTTATATATCCTATTAATCATACTTGGTGAATAATCATATTTCTTTATTGTTTCACTCTCAATCTTATAATATCCGAAAAGTCTTCAGAGTGAATAACAATTGATATGGAGTCACTAATACGATTTTTTCATTTAAAGAAACCTCTTATACACTGTCACAACTTATTGAAAAAATCTCTCACCTATATCTGAATTCTTTTATTCTCTTTATATTTCTGATACTTAAAGAACAACTCAAATTATATATAAAATAAAAAAATACAAATAAAAATAACAATAAATTTTCCACTTTTCAATAAATATCTTGATTTATAAGTTATCAAGCATATATATATATTCAATTTATTATTGACTATTTCATATTAAAGATAATAAAATAGTATATGAAAGTATGATTTATTGGTTTACTTGATCATAGGTAGTGAGCTGACATATATAGAACCAATATACTTTATAAGTATCTCAATATATAATAAATATGAATTTATGAAGTCTAGTTTTTCAATAAATTATCTTAATATTTTTATTATTAATATTTTTATTATGACTTACTTATTATATATTTTTATATTTATATTATTTTATATTTTTATATTTATATATTATTTATTATTATACATTATTATTTATTTATTTATATTTATAGTTATATTTATTATATATTATTATAAGATATTATATAATATTTTATAATGAGCTGGAATTATCCCTATTAACCCATACAAACCCATCTTTGTACCTATCATTTATTAATAACATAATGTTTTGTAATCTTTTGTGTTTTTATTAACTATTTATGGCACTCTGATATTTTATAATTCACTTTTGTGAGGCATAATCCTATCTAGTTAATATTTATATTATGATACCAACTTAATCACTGGTGTTGCTCGTAAATGGGTATATAATATATCAATATATCACTAATATAAGTTTTCAATATCTATTATAATTATTTATTATATTATTATTATAATTATTATCTATTATATTTAATTATATTATTATATTTATATTTATTATATATATATATTATATTATATATATATAATTATAATTATTTAATATATAATTATTATAATATTATTACTTTATATACTATTAATATTTTTATTATATTATATATTTATTAATTATATAATATTATTTATTATTATTTTTATTATTATGAACAAAGTTTTATAATACCATAATATTATTTTTATTATTTATATTATAATATTAATTATTATTTAAATATTTATTATTATTATTATTATTAAATTAATTATTATTATTTATATATTATTATTATTATTATTATTATTTTTTATTTTAATTATTATTCATTATTTTTTGCATTCATTATGATTAACACTACTAATGATATAATTATATATATAATCATATTATTATGAATCTTCATACTTTAATTATCTCAATAATACACTTCCTTTCGCCTTGTTTTGTTCAAGTAGTTATAAGTGCATACCAACCCTTCCTGTGTGACATTCGCTAGAGACAAGGTCACCTATGAGCCGACATGCAATTGGTTTCTTGGTGCGTTGATACATCACGTGTATACTAGTTCCTCTCTCGCTATTGTTTGACAGATCTCACAGCAATGGTATTATAGATTTATTTCCAGTTGCACCCATCAGACAATAAATACTAATAACATATATTGTGACACCCATGAAGCAACTGCTACTGATTGCACTTTCAACAAAACTCTGCTCACGTTAATTGAATCATCTAGAAAAACAATAAGCATTACTTGTCAAAGTATCTAGATCCTGAATTGATTACAACATTCTAGGAAAGAGACACCTCTTGGCGACGTTGCTCGATTCATAAATCATTGTCATGAAAAAGCTTTGAGTTTTTCCACAGACGTAGATTTTAGTCAGAAGCCCTCTAAATACAATACTATGATCTCTCCAGACAGACTAAATTGATTCCATTGAACATTGCAGCCAAGGCGTTATTTCCGTTTAGTGACGCCGATATTGTTTTAATCATACATAACATTCTATCTAATTGAGCCTGCATTGTTATCATTATCGCTTTGCAAGCATTTCTGTCAATTATTTTGTGTATGAATCAGTAAACAACATTACTGTCATCTTATTACTCTTGGATGAATTTATCTCATGGTAAGTTCATATCCGAAACCATAGCCATCGCTCTCTTTAGTTCTATTAACAAACACAGGTTTGGGGGGTGGCTGAATTCGAGAGAAGTGTTGTCAATTTCACAATATTACATATAACATACATGTATGCAGGTTATCAGAGTTATGTAATGCCTGAATAGTTGTATTTATAGATAACGCGTTGAATTAATCTGCTCATCTATCGCTTAAATTGTATGGCAACCTCTTACAAGCTTCTGCTCAAAAATTTACTTCATAGAAACTTAGATCTTTACTTGTAGTGTTTGGCAGAATATTTGTTTGAACACGCAAAAATTACAAATAAACAAGTGGTGTTTTTACCTTATAGCTATGCTTAAGTAGGCTATTTGGTATAGAAATAACCAGATCATCGCTGCTTCTTAACGCTGTGCTCTTTGTAATAATTGGTCATGCATTATTGCAGTGCTTGCACGTGTTGTGGATTTACTCGCACTGTAGAGTTTAGCATAACTCAAATCTCTCAGCAGTGAAGATCGCTACAGTGCTCAGAAATATATTGCGTTTCACTCTCTCCTCAAAACTAATTATAGATATTTATAAATGGTTTTCTCTTAGTCAAGTTTTTCTATCTCACACGCTATCTCTTAGCTTAGACACAGTATTTTCAAAGCTGTACGATGAACGGGACGTATGGTAACATCATGCCCTTGTATCCTTTAATATTGTGTACTACATCATGTGGCGACGGTACCTCATACTATTTCTGGAACTCTTGTAATAGATTACAATATCTTTCCATCCATGAATACACCTAAAAAGCGCTCGCTCATGAGCAGTACTTCGATCTTGAAATGGATGTTTAACGCAGACACTTGATCATTTGGAACTTAATATAAAATACTCTTTATACAGCCAAAATCGTCACCTAACCGTAAAAATGTTTACTATTTACATTAGCTGGTTGTGACATAGTATCAACGACTCTCAGGAGGACGAGATATATAGTGATTATAGTAATATACTTCAAATAATCAATTGACTTTAGTCTGTTACAATACATATGCGAATGTTCAACTTCATCGAAACATTCTCTGAGACGAAATAAATATTAGATTACCTGTTGTATCAATATACTCTCAATATAGATCTGCTGACGAAACGATATTCTATTGGATTTGCAGTTGAACAATACGATACTTTATTGTGTTGCTGGAAAGAATTCATAATAAACATGGTATTGGAGACCTTAGTATTCAGAATAAACACCATAAGCTCTGGCTAAGTATTCTCAATGCATGACCAAAACAATTATCTAGCAGTTTATGTATGGTAATATAGTTCCTAAATCATATACATATGTAATAATGAATAGCAAAAGATTATTGATAGGAAAGTGTGTTAAATTCCAATTATCATATAAATAATACAATGTAAGTACTTTGGTTTGCAAGTAAATACATTATATTACTCATCAAAATTCTACTTATAAAACAGTATAATGCTATAATACATCTCTCTTTAAACAGGAGCATATATGGTTTATGTTTATTACTCATATGATGATACACTTTATATAAGAAGGCGAAAATTGATAATCTTGTCCATTTCCAATGGTATGCAAATACAATCGAAGTATATCGGCATACACATTACTCAATACAATTATGGTATTAGAGGCTAGTAAGTAAGAAAGTAATTATTAGATATCTAGCAGATATATCGGATCTCGACTAAAGATCCAAAAAAGTTACTTGTGAGCGATATGGATACATATATCTATTTATTCTCATTGCAAAAGTTCCAAAAGAAACTATGGAACTACATATGATAATACAAAGAGATTGGGATTTAAAGAGCTGTAGATGATTGTAAATAAATGCAGAAGTTTGTAATAATAACGAGACTCAAAGTAAATGAGTCGACGATAGCTCTCTGAATACGCTAAACGTAGCTAATTTAGTACAAACGCTGCACGAGGCTATAAATCAATAGATGAGGAACAAATATCCCCTTCTGAAGTATTCTGGAAGCACTCTTTATCGCAACCTTTTCTGCCCGACTCTAGAAATAATGAAGTATCTATCAATTACTACACACATCAAGTGCATCACATGACTCTGAAGGTAAAGTAAAATTGTACTCGCCCGGATGTATATAACTACTCCAAAAATGTGATGTATCATACTATCCCAACACATCCTCAAACTTCGCTGCGA
>JABUQX010056622.1:50000-57500 GCA_015478945.1 Trachelipus rathkii
TATATATATATATATATATATTATATATATATATATATTATTATATATATATATATATATTATTAGTTATATCATATATAAAGAAAGAAAGAAGAATATATATATATATATATATATATATATATATATTATATATATATATACATATATATGTATATATATGTGCATATATCTTATGTATTATACATATAACTTCTATTATTATATATATATATATATATATATATATATATATATATATATATATATATATATATATATGAATGAACTGAAATTAAGAGCTATTTGCAGAAAAATGGACAATTTTCCAACTGGGTCGAAAAGTTTTAGTAGATCAATTGGACAAAGATGCAAAGAAAATCTCCAGGATATCCATCAGGTCACGTTTGAAGCTGTGGAAACTCCAATTATTGATAGGTATATGCCAGAGAAAGTGCTAAAAGACCGTAGTCACGATCAAAATCTTTTGTATGAGTATTGCAAGGGGATTAGGTCCGGTTAAGTAGATGAGAGATGGGCTGGTTATCAAATTGGTCCACTGAATCATGCTCTTGCCATACGACTTCTCTGTTTGTACACAAGGGACAAAGAACCAAACTTGTGTTCGAAAAAGTTGGTTCAATTTATTGTTCAGGTTTATGCTCCCGTGTGGTTCGAAATAAAGGAATCATCCAAACTGCATCATTCTCCTGGAATCTTCTTCTCTGCCTACACAAGACTGAATCTTCTCACATATATATAGTGATGTGAAAGTCATTGCAAAGAAGAACATTCAAGGTAATGCTTTCTGTCTTCTACCTGAAAATTTCTTTTATGCAATGGCGAAAGATTATGAAAAAATCATCAGAAATCTTGGTCTTTAATCTATAATCCATATTAGAAAAATGTAAATTTCCAATCACTTAACATAAATATCCCATAAAAACAATAAATAACATATAATAATTAATGTAACGTCCACAATTAACTTTTAAATAAGCATTTGCATTAAAGTATTATCATAGAACTTCAATAACTTTGCGCTTGCTTACATTCGCAGAATGGAAGTTGATCAGAAACTTGTGAAGATAATTCCACAGTTGAATTATAATGCCAAACACTAGTATGAACTTATCGACCTGACTGCCAATGACGTTGTAGAGCCACCAACCACACGGCACTTTACCGATGCAGAAATCAAGTCATTTATTGACAACAACATAAAGCCAGATATTCCAGATTTCCCATTTCACTCTCAGAGCGTTAAAAGAAACGTAAAATTAGTATCGGAGGCTTCAAATCATGTGTACGAATTTGAGAATCGAAATAGGTCCATCCTTACTAAAAAAAAACAAAGCAGAAACATGCGTCAGCCATTTGTGTCAAAAAGGATATTTACATCAGTCATATGATGATGATGATATATATGAATAGGTAAGCAAACATTTCAAATAACGGTTGTTTGCATTTTGGCAAAAAAAATACAAGGAAATTGGTAGTAGAAAAATATGTATTTAATGTGTTACATTAAATATGCATTTAAAAACATTACAATCCCTTAAGCTTTATTCTACATCAGAAATAAAATAGGAGTAATAATATATACACAATGTGATAAAAAAAAACTATTATGTTTGTTGATTACAATAACTGAGTCAAGCGAAATTAGCATTTTTTATAGGAACAATCTTTAAATGCAAACCACAAGCGAATATTTATCCGATCTTTTTTGAAATTTTGTATGGATTCACATTTCAGTTAGCCACAACTTTCTTTTACCTTACGATCTTTGAGATTAGAATGTCGACCCACCCTAATATATATATTATATAAAAATATATATATATATATATATATATATATATATATATATATATATATATATATATATATATATATATATATTATATATATATATATATATATATATGTTCCTGCCTTATAATATGCAATCAATTCATTTCAATGCTTCGTTAAAAGTATTATTATCAAAATAATTATTGGAAAAATATTCAAATTTGTTTTAATCGAAAATTTCAATTTAAGAACTAAAAATTAAGTGCACAGAATTCAGAAACTTTAAAGCTCTAAAAGTAAAATAAATTTGGACTTTTAATCTATGTAATTAATCACCTAAAACTGAAAAGAATTATTTTGGAATATTGAAGCTCCGAAAATAACTTTATTTCAGTTTTTTTTAGGGTAATTTATCGCTTAAATGACAATAATCTTAACAAAAGATTAATTTTCTTTTTTTCTGATACTTCTTATTTATAAAAGTAATTACTTAAAATCTGTTAAGGTGAATAATTTATCCTATTGAAGAAATTAATTAGAACGTTTATAGATTATGTTCTCGAAAGCGAAAAACTTATTAATTTATTTTAAGTAAGATTTTTTTTCAGTTAAAACTTTTGCTTTTCAAATTGGGTTTTCAAAGGGTTTTCGGAATACAAAAAAAAAAAATCTTTCCTACACACACACAAAAACTTTGACTAACTCGATATTTTTTTTTTGTTTTAAACACTTTCACAATGTGTAAGAATGTACGACTTATAATCTCCAATTCCTTAAGACGTTTTTTATATTTTGATTCACAGTAGAACCTCCTTAAGCACATTTCGTTATCCTCTTCTTCATTTATTGCGATTTACAGCAGCATCATTAACAACATATTAAATTGTAAATTTCAGACAAAAAGATTATAAAAGATTAAAATAGTGGAAGTAGTAGTGACACTGAAATAATAACAGTAATGGTAGGAGTAGTGGTAGTGATAGCGGTATTTAATAGTAATACTCGTGGCAATAGTTTTATTATAGTATTGTTGGTTGTATTAATAGTAGCAGTAATTGTATTAAGAGCAGTAATAGTGGTAATAGTAGTAGTGGGGCATAATAGTAGCATCAATAGCATCAGGATTATTGTTAGTAGTAGTGACATTGTAATTGTAGTTATATTATTGTAATTGGAAAATAATAGTAGTAGAAGCAGTGATATAATTATTACTTAGTATTACTATGAAAATTATTATTACCATTAAAATTATTATTATTATTATTATTATTATTATTATTATTATTATTATTATTATTATTATTATTATTATTATTATTATTATTATTATTATTATTATTATTATTATTATTATTATTAGTAGTAGTAGTAGTAGTAGTAGTAGTAGAATATAATTTTCATTTTTGAAAAAGATAAAATAAAATTCACTAAAAAATTAGATAAACAAAATTATCGGATTTCAAAATATATTTTCGATATAAAACAAAAAATTTCTTTTTTAGATTTAATACCTTAATCATTCAATGAGAGAGAGAGAGAGAGAGAGAGAGAGAGAGAGAGAGAGAGAGAGAGAGAGAGAGAGAGAGAGAGAGAGAGAGAGAGAGAGAGAGAGAGAGAGAGAGAGAGAAAAAAAAGAGAGAGAGAAAGAGAGAAAGAGAGAGAGAAGAGAGAGAGAGAGAGAGAGAGAGAGAGAGAGAGAGAGAGAGAGAGAGAGAGAGAGAGAGAGAGAATTATCTTTACGAAAATTAATGCAATATTTTACTTATCACAGAAAAGCGATCTGCTTGAGTAGTAAAAGTGGAGAGTTTGATTTCTTGTGAAGATTCTATGAAGCACTTTCTTAATTAGGGCAATTAGATCCGTGAGGAACAAGATTTTAACACAAAAGAAAATTGTTGGAAGTTGAAGGGTAAATGACGGAGTTAATAAAAGTAATAGAAGTAGTAAAAGTGTTGTTGTTGTAGTAATTGCAATAATAGTAGAAGTTCTAGTAGTTCTAGTAGTTTGAAGTGGTTGTTGTAATGGTAGTGGCAGTATTTGGAGTAGAAGTAGGAAAATTAGTAGTGGTATTGTAGAAGAAGTAGTAATAGTAGCTTTAATAGTGGTAGGAATAGTGGTAGAGGCAGTGGTATTTTATAAATAGTATTGGTTGCGGTAGTAATAGTAGTAGCACTAAATGGTGTAATAGTAGTAGAAGTAGTGGTATTGTAGCAGTAATAGTTGTAGTAATAGCAAGAACAATTATTTTATTAGTAGCAGAAGTTGCTCTGCAGCAGTAGCAAAACTAGTAATTATTTTAGAGGGAATGGTGGTAGTTATAGTGGTAATAGTATTCTAGTAGTAGTATAAACAGCTGCAATAATTGTGAAGTTGTACTAAATGTAGTAGTACCAGTCATAGCAGTTTGAATAATAAAAGTGATATTATGTTAATAGTAATATTATAATAATAATAATAATAATGATAATAATAATAATAATAATAATAATAATAATAATAATAATAATAATAATAATAATAATAATAATAATAATAATAATAATAATAATAATAATAAAAAATAAAAAATAAATATAAAAAAAAAAAAATAAATAATAATATCATAAAATAATAAACTAATAATAATAATAATAATAATAATAATAATAATAATAATAATAATAATAATAATAATAATAATAATAATAATAATAATAATATGAAAGGTTGTTTTGTAGTAGTAGTAGTAGTAGTAGTAGTAGTAGTAGTAGTAGTAGTAGTAGTAGTAGTAGTAGTAGTAGTAGTAGTAGTAAAGTGAAGCAAAATTGGTAAAAAGAAATATTATTTTTGAATTAAGCTCTCCTAAAATTGTGATGTTTTTTTCTTCTATTTTTCGCTATTTAACATATTTAACAAAGTTGCTAATCAAGAACTCATAAAAAGGAAAGGAAAAAAATAAATAAATAGATTAATTGCAAAAAAAAAAAAATTAATTAAAGAGTGTTATCAGAGCTCTTATATTTTCATAAGAAATCATTAAAATTAATTATTTATGAAAGAGGAAGTACAAATATTTACCTGATAATCAACGCCAGATAATTTTTAATTGCTGTTGTAAGTAGCTACTTTGCATATTTTTTATCTATTATTTTTATAGCCTTAATATATATATATATATATATATATATATATATATATATTATATATATATATATGTATATATATATATATATATATATATATATATATTATATAAATATATATATTTATATATATATATATATATATATATATATATAATATATATATTATATATATATATATATATATATATATATATATATATATATATATATAATATTTTTTCATATATTATTATATATTTATATATATTATATATAATATATATATATATATATATATATATATATATAATATATATATATATATATATATATATATAGTATATATATATATTATTGTATATATAATATATATATTTATATAATATATATATTATATATATATATATATATATATATATAATATATATATATATATATATATATATATACTTTGTGATTGATGAAATAGATGTTAAGAGATTGTGGGGGAACACCTCATTGATATAATTGTTAATTAGTATTACTAAGAAAATTATTATTATTATTATTATTATTATTATTATTATTATTATTATTATTATTATTATTATTATTATTATTATTATTATTATTATTATTATTATTATTATTAATTATTATTATTATTATTATTATTATTATTATTATTATTAAAATTATTATTAGTATTAAAATTATTATTATTATTAAAATTATTAAAAATTATTAAAATTATTAAAATTATTAAAATTATTATTATTATTATTATTTTTATTATTTTTACTATTATTATTATTTTTATTATTATTATTATTATTATTATTATTATTATTATTATTATTATTATTATTATTATTATTATTATTATTATTATTATTATTATTATTATTATTATTATTATTAAAATTATTAATATTATTAAAATTATTAAAATTATTATTATTATTATTATTATTATTATTATTATTATTATTATTATTATTATTATTATTATTATTATTATTATTATATTATTATTATTATTATTATTATTATTATTATTATTATTATTATTATTATTATTATTTTATTGCAATTTGTGACTCTCCTCTCTTTATTGTCTATATTGTATAACATTGAAAGTTTAATAAATTCAACTTTGCTTTAATAAATCAGAGTATAAAAGATACCCCGCTAGGGATGAGACACTCTTTTTACTTCTGGGAATAGCCACAAAAGGTTTGATCAAATATTTAATATTGAATATCAGGTTATGTAGGAATATAAACACATTCACAGACAAACATATTTCCTTCACCAACGCAAACTTCTCCGCTCTTTAGAAAAGACAATCATTGGATCCAATGTGAATAATATATGTCTTGTAGTCAATATATAAGATTGGTTTAAGAAATCTCGTATCTCTCTCTCTTCTCTCTCTCTCTCTCTCTCTCTCTCTCTCTCTCTCTCTCTCTCTCTCTCAATGGTTGATAAGTTTCTATGAAATCTTAAAAGAAACTTAAAATCTTTTCAGTATGCGTTCCAAACAGTTTTTTCACATGTATACAGATGTCATATACATCCTTTTGTGCGTACGTATGTATGATATGCACATCTTTGTTTTTAGCACATAAGGTTTGTCTGGGAACGTGACATAACCATGGTTGTTATGATAGCTTCAAAGGAACTTAAAATTCTTTTCCGAATGCGTCCAATCAAGTACTTTAGCTGTAGAGCTGTTATTTGTACCTATGTTTGAAGCACTGCTCTCACCTCTATGTTATAAAATGTATGTTAAATGTTATAAACTCATCTTTTACTCTATAACTCACTTTATTTGCAATGTTTAATTTGTATTTTAGTCCTATTGTATAAGGAACTAACTGCAGATTTTTGAGAGAGAGAGAGAGAGAGAGAGAGAGAGAGAGAGAGAGAGAGAGAGAGAGAGAGAGAGAGAGAGAGAGAGAGAGAGAGAGAGAGAGAGAGGAGAGAGAGTTGTATCCCACTACATATACTACAACTTCAAAGAACAATGGGTGTGGTATCTTTAAACATATTTTGAATACATTTAATCCTCAGTAATGTCCTTGATACTAATACCAAATGGTCGACAAGGAAAATAATCGACAGGTCAAATGGTCGACATTTGTAAAAAAAAAAAAAAAGATCTGGTTATTTAGAGTTTCTCTATCGAATCCAACAAAACTCAACTTAACCTAACTTAACCTAACCAAAAGTAACATAACTTAACGCCTGTGGAAATTTTTTTGATATCGTGTCGACCATTTGACCATTCCCCTGTTGACAATTTGTGATAGTACCCCCCCCCATATGTCCATTAATTTCAGATGTTAGCATATGAAAACTGTATTAATGGTAAAATGCCAAATGTCACCAGATACAAAATTGCTTCTTATTAATAGGTCTGGAAATATATAAGAGAAAAATTGTAGTAATTATTCGCATTTAATAGTTTTTATATTTGTAATTTTTATTTTGAATTCTTGTCAAGGTCGAAATCATTTGGTGAAATGAGGTAATTATGATTGTTATAAATAAGGGACAAAAAGGGTTGCATTCAAAATTAAACTTTTATTTATAAAAGGAAAGTAAAAATAACCTTAACAGTAAATTATTAAGGGCT
>JABUQX010056623.1:5000-39021 GCA_015478945.1 Trachelipus rathkii
TCTGCTTTCTCTTTTACTTCTAGAATTGTTCTCTTCATCTTAAATCTCTCTATTCTATTCTCGCTGATCTTGATAGAATTTCTGGATGGAGTCGTCTCAACCTTGTGAAATTCAATTCTTTAAAAACCCAACTTCTGCAAATCTCCTTCTCTAAAACGCATTCTAACTTTCTTATCTCTTTCGACGGTTCTCTCGTCTCTCCTGTTGACAATATAAACATCCTTGGCCTCAACATAAACAAAAAAATGTCTTGGAAACCTCATGTCACAACGGTTGCTAGAGCGAGACTTTTTTTCTCTTCTCAGTTTTTGCTGCCAGCTATACAAGGGTCTCATGCGCCCTTGTATGGATTACTGCTCTCATATCTGGGAGGGGCTCTGGTTTCACCCGGCTTTTGGATATGGTCGAGTCAAAGGCTAAATGGCTTATAAACTGTTCTGTTGGTGCTTTATCTCTATGCTATAGGCACCCCAGCGGCAAGTGCTCGAGGGAACTTATCATTTGTGTACCACCACCTTTACGACGCCCTCGTAGCACAAGGAGTGCTGTATCTCTAGCGCAAAAGTTGTGTTGATATTGGTAACTCCAGGCTAGTACGAGGTGGTGCCGAAATTTTTCCAGCCACATCTGTTTTTGTGAAATTTTTTTTTTTATTCTGCATTTCCTAATGAATTTAATCTCCCTCACTTTAAAAGCCTGCGTCTGTGCTCATCGCGTAATTTGGGCTAGAGGGTGACACTTTTTTGAGTCGTACTACAACCCCCTTTTGACTAGGGCTCTGACTGTGAGTGGTGGTGACAACTGTAAAAAAAAAATCCTTAGGTGGCCTTTAGAATTTTAGCACTCACACTCACAAAATCTACCATAGCTCTCTACCACAAGTCACTCATCAGAATTGCAAATCTTTCTATCCCCCTCTCATTCCTTTCCACACACACAACTCATTTTCAACGTTTCCTTCCATCTTTGTTTCAGTTCACAGCTAGTCAAATCAGATTGCCCTTCTAAATACATTCCAATTACCTTTCTCCTCTTCTCTAACATTTATTCCTCTGACAATTCATATACAGATAGCATTGATCACAAAAATTACTATATATATATACTGATATATATATAATATAATATATATATATATATATATATATATATATATATATATATTATATATATAATATATATAATTATATAATATATATATATATATATATATAATATATATATAAATATTATATATATATATATATATATATATATATATATATATATATATATATATATATATATATATATATTATATAATACTATAATATAATATAATATATATTATATATATATCAGAGGTGCAACTTCCGCTCTTTAGTCCGCTAGTCCGCTCCGAGCGGACTATCAGAATAGGTGCGGACTAGCGGAGGTGCGGAGTCGTCAGGAAATTAGCGGACTTGCACTTGCGGATCAAAAAAAGTTTCCGCTCTTTTGTTCGCACCTTTTTTAAAAATGAAAATATAGTTTACTTATTAAAAATTCTTATTTATAAAAAAAACGAAATATAATTTTTATTTAAAGTTTATAACTAATTATACTTATCTAAGACTTATTGTTTTTTTAATAATTAACTTCCAAAAATAATCTCTCACCTCCTAAAGTACCATATATAAAAAAAACAGTTTAAATTGATTTTATAGACTGAATGGCTATTACCCTCATCTAAAACTTTAATTAATTATATTATTACTATAATAACTAGGCAGTATCTAAATTAATTCTGTGTAATACCCTAATATATATATATAATATATATATATATATAATATATATATATATATTATATATATATATATATATAATATATAATTATATATATAATATATATATATATATAATATATATCTATATTATATATATATATATATATATATAGTATATATATATATATATAATATCATATATTTACAGTTAACCACCAACTCACGGGCCGAGCCCTTTTCAAGGAGGGGGCGGAAATACAACATTAAAAAAAAAAAACCCACCATTCCCAGCCTCAAGGCAAATCTCTATAGGTGAGAGCAGCCGTGGGCTTTAAGAGAGGAAAGATTAAATATAGGTTGGAAAAAACAGAAGAAGGCAAGGAGTTCCACAGAACAGAAGTAGCAGGAAAGAAAGAGGCACCACAACGAACAATTCTGGGGTTCTCAATACTCACGCAAAACTCATGCGAGAGCAAGGCACCCCTTGTATTGCGAGGGCGACGCAATGGAGGTGGAATGCGAGTGGCCAACTCCCCTGAGCATCTAGCATCTACCGCCGTAGTACCTATAGAAAAAGATGAGTGCGCCAACGTCACGTCGCAGATAGAGGGTCAAGAGTTAGAAAGAGGGGACAGTTTATTAGTCTCTTAGCCTTAACCTCAACCCTATCCAATAGAAGGGTGGAGGCCGGAGCCCCCCCTAAATGTGAACAGTACTCCATACAAGGGCGAATAAGGCCCTTATACAACTGGAGTAGCTGTGCAGAGAAAAAAACTTCCCTCAACCTGGGTTTTACACAGAACTGATTAACATATATATATATATATTATATATTAATATATATATAATATAATATATATATATAAATTATATATATATGATATTATATATATATATATATATATATATATATATATATATATATATATATTATATATATATATATATATATAATTATATATATATATATATATAATATATATATATATAACCGAGCTGAATACGTAGCATAGCATCGACTCTGCAGGAGTCGAGGCTTTCATGGATTCTACTAAAGTCTTGGACGAAATAGACCTTCTTATGGGTGGACAGGGTGGTCAAAATATTCAGAAGGGAGGTAGAATGATTTAGGTGAAGGACCTTAAATTATCACTGGACCGTCCTGGAAGTGAACTAACACAGCACTCCTGCTCTCCAAGGATATCTTTCCCTTCACATAGGAAGAACATTTTGTTGACTTGTTCAATAAAGAATAATACACCCCTCCTTAGTTCTGCGCTGTAAGCGAAATATTTAGTAATTGTTGGGGATATTTCGAGGCAAGAGGTCACCTTAACTGCTTTTAATTTTGAAGCACCTAATCTTTTTGAAAGGTAATATGGATCTTCTTGTCCTCTGAAGACGACATTGAGGAGGAAGTGAAAAATCTTGAAATTTTGTAAATATTCATTTAATTTTATAATAATAATATTATAAATTTTTTGTTAAGGATATATACTTATGTTAGTATTTAAATTAAAATCTTTTGTGAAGTCGCACATTTTTAGCGGGAGACGTGCGGACGTGCGACTTGCGATACGGAAGTTTGCTGGTTGAATAAAGTGCGGGGAGCGCTAGCGACTACCCTTTTCTCGAGGTGGCGGAGGTGCGCTAGCGGAACTACCCCTAAATGAGCGGGGTGCACCTCTATATAATATATATATATATATTATATATATAATAATATATATATATATATATATATAATATATATATATATATATATATATATAATATATATATATATAATTATATATATTATAATATATATATAATATATTATATATATATATATATAATATATATATATATATATATCATAATAATATACTTATATATATATATATATATATATAAGAGAGAGAGAGTCT
The DNA here is from genome assembly GCA_015478945.1 of Trachelipus rathkii. Taxonomy (NCBI): domain Eukaryota; kingdom Metazoa; phylum Arthropoda; class Malacostraca; order Isopoda; family Trachelipodidae; genus Trachelipus; species Trachelipus rathkii. The sequence goes on from JABUQX010056623.1 coordinate 8,659, forward strand.
ATATATAATCGTTCTTCAGAACGCATATTTTAATCTTTTTAAAAAAAAAACATTTTAATTATTTGTTTGGAGTTTGTCCACATTCATTCACTTTCAGTCTTCCATCTACATTTGGTCACAAATATATCTAGAGCTTATTTTAAGCTTGCTGTCTCTCTAGCACTCTCTCCAAACAATGATATTTTTAACAGAAACAAGGTCTTATAAAGACTTGTTTTTTTCTCTTTCTCATTTTTCCCTCTCTCTCTACTCTCTCCTCTCTCTAACTCTCTCTCTCTCTTGTAAATATTTTCCTTTAAGAGAATGATTTTTAGAATTGGGACTTGGGTTGGATTGCATTTTCTAAGATTAGATTTCTGATTTGGGATTTAAATTGGGATTTTTTAGAATCTAAGAAAGTTGAATTCAATTTTATGAGAGAGATAAACCGAAGGATTTTGTAAAAATGGATAGTTTTTAGACGTCTATTCTGTCAAATGAAATTAAATGCACACATTTTAACTAAATGTTAGTGAATCATGGAAAAGTTTGATTATAGAAACTAAATACTGTTGAATTGTATGCTGACTAATCATAACTTTAGTTTATGATTCTAATTGAGTAATCTTCCAACGGAATTTTACAATTATATATAATATATATATATATATATATATATAATTATATAAAATATTATGTATATATATATATATATAATATATAATATATATATATATATCATATATATATAATATATATATATATATAATATATAGTATATATTATATATATATATATAATTATATATATATAGTATATATATATATATATATATATATATTATATTAATATATATATATATATATACTATATATATATATATATATATATATATATATATATATATATATATATATATATATTATATATATTATATATATATTATATATATATATATATATATATATATATATATATATATATATATATATAATATATATATTATATATATTGTGTGTGTGTGTGTGTGTTTTTGTAATTTTTTTATGAAAATTTTTGTGAATCTGAATATATTTAAGAGATAAATGTTTAGAACATTTGATATTCATCTTTGGGAAATTGTGACATTTATTCAACTTTTAAAAAAGAAAAGATTTTTATTATTATTTAAAGTTTGTGTGAAGTTATTCGACTTTTCTTTAACATTCATGTAATTTTATTTTTATTTTGTTCAAACAGACCCCCGTTAGCGATGCTGGTCAAGGAGGAAAAGGTTCCAAAGTGAAAAGGACTTTCAAAGGATTACCTCAAACGTCAAAAATGTGTGAAAAAAGGATTAACAAAAAGAATTGTGAAAACCTCTCTTGCAAATATTGTAATTTAAATTTTAAAAGTAATGAAGAGTTGAAAAGTCATCTGAATTTGCATGAAGGAAAGTTTAAATGTGCCCATGTAATTATGAAAGCAAAGTTAAATATCACTAAGCTCTCATTTGCTAATTCCACGTAATAGTAATTCATTTAATGTTCGAGCTGTGCCATGAGTGTATCAGAAACAACACTTACAAGGACACATGCTTTCGCATCAAAATTTAAAAATATTTAAATATTCTAAGCGTGGCTTTGAGTGTAATCAGAAAGGAAGCTTAAAAAGACACATGGTTACTCATCAAAATATAAATTTTTTTAAATGTTCTGAGTGTGAGTATCAGTGTAGTCATAAATCAAAGTTGATAATACACATGCTTACGCATCAAAATATAAAATTATTTAAATGTTCTGAGTGTGGCTATGAGTGTAATCGGAAAGGAAGCTTAAAAAGACACATGCTTACGCATCAAAATATAAAATTATTTAAATGTTCTGAGTGTGGCTATGAGTGTAACCGGAAAAATCACTTAAAAAGACACATGCTTACGCATCAAAATGTAAAATTATTTAAATGTTGTGAGTGCGACTATGAGTGTAATCTGAAAGGAAGCTTAAGATTACACATGCTTACGCATCAAAATGTAAAATTATTTAAATGTTCTGAGTGTGGCTATGAGTGTAATCAGAAATCAAACTTGAAAAAACACATGCTTACGCATCAAAATATAAAATTATTTAAATGTTCTGAGTGTGACTATGAGTGTAATCAGAAATCAAACTTGAAAAAACACATGCTTACGCATCAAAATATAAATTATTTAAATGTTCTGAGTGTGACTATGAGTGTAATCAGAAATCAAACTTGAAAAAACACATGCTTACACGCATCAAAATATAAAATTATTTAAATGTTCTGAGTGTGGACTATGAGTGTAATCAGAAATCAAACTTGAAAAAACACATGCTTACGCATCAAAATATGAGGATTGGGAATGGTGGAGCTGGACCAGGTATTCAAGAAAGAGATCATCGGAATAGGTGAATACCTGGAGAGCTCAGCAAAGAAATTCATACAGTGGGTGTGCCTGCATGAAAGAAACAAACCGGACTCGACCTCCATTATAAAAAAGAAAAGAGACTACATGCGGGCACACAATATAACAACAGATCAGGTCCAGGGATGGGAGGAGAAAACAACAAAAATAAGAATGAAATATCTTAAAGACAGATATGGAGAAAACAGAAAACAAAAACATTTAAACCAATGGAAGAGCCAAGCAATGGCAAAACAATATAAAGAGTTATTGGGGGAAGTATACATTGATGGAGACAAATCGGTAGAAATATTCAGTAAAGGCATACTCAGATCTGAGGAGGAAAGAATAGTAACAGCAGCCCAAGATCGCACTCTACGAACAAGATGGCACAGGAAGCACATCGAAAAGGAAAACATCACTGACATATGTAGAGTATGTAAGAAGGACACGGAATCCGTTTCTCACATCTTAGCGGGGTGTCAAGTTCTACTGAAGAGTCATCGATATACAGAAAGACACAACACCATCTGTAGTCTTATACATTTCAAATTATGCCAGAAGTATAAAATCAGACTGGAAGTAACGAGTTACTGGAAGCATAACCCCCCAGAAATAGAAGAAAATGAAGAGGGCGTTGATATTGTATGATTGTGCTATCCCAACTGATATAGCAGTCACCCATAATAGACCAGACATAGTAGTGAAAGATAAGAGGGAACAGAAATGCTATATAATAGAGGTGGGAGTTCCATTAGACAACAACTTGGTGGCTTATGAACTCGAAAAGGAATTGAAGTATCAAAGATTGAAACACGAAATACGAAGAATGTGGAATATTGAAAACATAATAGTGATCCCGATAGTGGTGGGAGCACTGGGAGTAATCAAGAAAAGTCTTCTCGAACATCTGAAGAACTCCCATTGTCGATTAACCAGCTTGGAATTTAAGTAAAATGGTCCATAAAAAAGCAGCATTGCTCTTCCTAAAAAGATTGTGCTGGAATGGTGGAGTACATAAGTGAATGACCTTATGGTCAACGGTTTGACCCAACGGTCATTTCTATAAACCCCTTTAAATGGGAGAAAATTAAAAAAAAAAAAAATAAAAAAATAAAAATTTATTTAAATGTTCTGAGTGTGACTATGAGGGTTATCAGAAAGAAAACTTAAAAAGGCACATGCTAAGGCATCAAAATTTAAAACTATTTAAATGTTTTGAGTGCAGCTATGAATGTAACAGAAAAGGTACTTAAAAAGACACATGCTTAGTAAGCATGGAAAATATGTAGCAAGCAACAACATAGTAAGAACGAGAAGGCGAAGCGGTGTACTATGGACTAAAGACAATCAATGAATTTAGTAAAATGATAATCGTGAAAATTATGCTCAGAGTTAGGGAGGGTCTAGACAAGAATTCCATATGTATGTATCAGTGTATCTGTCCGATTCAGCAGTACAGGCTTTCTTCTCAATTCAAGGCTACGAGAATATAACTTGATACCGATCCGCGTCGTTGAGAAATAGGTAGTAAGAGCCCGGCGAGAGGTCTCTTTATGTGTTGAGTAGATTAATACCGAGAAATAATATTATGATATAAACGATAGAACGTTGGGTACTTGTTGCTCACGGTCGCCTTGGCGTGCTTTTATATCGCACGAGACTTTGTATCTATTTATCCTCCGACTTTTTTTTGTATAATTCGGCTTGTTTTTTGTTTTTTTCACATGGAATTCCCCGCATAGAGTAAAGGGCCTGTATCATTATCAGCACTTGGGCGCATGTACTTAATCGCTATTGTAATTCTGCGGAAAAGACAAATATCTACTCAGTCTTTGCACATCGCCACCTGCCCATCCTGTCTGACCGTCTTTCACACGAGCCACTTCGTTGAGTATTGCTACACGAGACTTAGGTTTTCTCGCTTCTCAAATTAATTTTGACACATCTTCGTTCTCGCTATGCGCGAGAGAGCATTAAGGTCTTTTAACAATTATTATGTTATAATATTTGAAGGCGTTGGTCACGCTACTATTCCACTGTAATCGCGTACTTAGGATGCGGCCCAGAGAGACGTATGGCGAGATAAAGGTATGTCAGTAATTGTCTCTCAGTCATATTATTCGCTGTAGTGTTGCGGAGCGCATGACTTTGGACTGAATACTCCATGGGCCTTCTCCAGTCTGTCTGAACAAAGAATAGGCGGCAAAGAGCCCTGATAAATAAGCTATATCGGAAATAAAGTAATCGTTGATATAAATAGTTTGTCTCTACCACCGACCTCGGCTTTGCTAACCTTTCTTACATCTGCATCTAACGATCTTCATTAGGAATTATATAATTTTAATCGAGCACTGTTACGCCATTGGCTGCGGACCTCCAGACAGCATAAATAAACCTGCCCGCACTTGAGTAATCTCTAAAAATAAAGTTAAAAGTAAAATCTTAAATTCATCATTCCTTAATGACTAGCTTTCACCCCTTCATATCACACCCTGTCAGAATAGACATTTATATTCTCTTTTATCCCACAAGTACCTCAGTGTTACTGCCCTAAGTTAACCTCTTTCCCGTATTTTTACATTTCAATACTTCACAACGTAACAGGGTAACAGTTCACGAGTAGTGTTGACTCTTAGTCGCATCGCGAGTCTTTCCGTTAGATTGCTAAGATGCGAACGAATCAAACGTTCTAACAGGTTCTATCGACTATCTTTCTTATTGTTCCCGAGGAACCTGCGAACCATCACTACTCACTTGGCTGCTGCTCCCACACCTATTATCACTCTCTTATTGTTATCCGCTGAGACGCGAAAGTCTAAACTGAAATGCAGTATTCTCGACGCACAATATCAGGCCATCTGTTTCTGAACGAATCGTTTCTTCTACACTAATTAATCACCTATATAATTCCCTTCTTTCGATCAACAAATTATTTTTTATAAGCCTTTGTCAGTAATTGTTGTTTTGACAAACTTCGAAAAATCAGAAAAGTAATCCCACCATCATTCTATGAACTATACTCTCTCGCCAGTGTTGTTACTATTTATTCATTGACATTCGCTAAGACCTATATGATCGATACACCTTATTTCATTTCTGAATATCTAGTTAGTACGGTTTATTTTAGATGGACAGATTCATGATTTCTCATATTCTTTTATCAAATATTACTTAAACTATCTTTTCCTAATATTTAATCATATTTAATTAATTGTAATACTTACTGTACTGTGTTGATGTGTCGTATTTTTCCTTTTTTACTATTTCCTGGTCTTCTACATGACACTTGCTACCGTGTTGAAGCGGCGTGATATCACTCTAGTGAAATTAACTCTCATAAGGCCTGAACATTAGACATATTAAATCAGATTGGAACTTATGAAAGTCGTCGACAAACTTAATCTGTTACCGGGTGTTCAGAGGGACGTTAAAGTTTGTAGTTAGTCTCAGTAATGGGATACGTACCACCCAAAAGGCCACATGCTTGAAGCGGCATTGTAGTCAGAGAAGTATCGGTCACAGATGAGCGGCATATGGAAGTCCCTATATCTTTATAGTAAAGCGGCTAGGCGTGCCACTAGAGCGCAAGTCAGAGGGTGATGGCGCGTTAAGCCAGGAGAGTCCAATCGAGAGTGTAGATAAATCGGACCTCATGACGAGCGAGCGCGCTAGTCGGTGACCCCGAGGCACACAGGCGCGAGGGAGGTTGGTGATGGAGTCTCTTTCATCACTCGACACGAGGCTAGCCGCATCCGTCTTTCTAATATAAGTGTCGACCGATCTGTATATCTGTTTCGGTGTCTACCTATCTCCGTTGTCTAATTGGCACGGGCAATCTGAGCACGACACACCTAATAATAATTTCACTGAGAGAGCGTCCCAAACGTAGTTTATGTACAACTAATACATAATAAAACAAGCTCAGCTTTTAGAGCTTGTCCAGCAGGAATCTATGAACGCATTTCTTGAATAGGGCGGAGTAAGTCGGTTGCTGAGATGCAATTACGTTCCTAATATATCTCCGTGAGTTTCTTCATGATGGGTAGGTAGAGAATGACACGAGAGGTATTATACGGAATAGCCACTACCGCCTGATATACGATGCTGCAATACACGATGTCAATCACAATTCCAAAATCTCAGCGGCGAGACCTCCCATAACTACGAAAACTCCTCATGAGAGGGAATCACAAGCTCAACAGAACTCATAGCAAAGAACTTCGTTACGAGGCATAAAGTACCTCTGGTACCCAAGAAAACGATTGTATGTACTGGTAATAAACCAAAGTGTACCTCCTAAGTACACAGAGTCTGTATAATATCAATATGAAGAGTTCCTTCCCCATGAATACACTACATCCATCATCCATAACATCATAGGCTAAGTAGCGTCTGTCATGGACTAGTGGCCTTTCATAATGTATTAAATTCCCTCGCCCTCTTTCTGACGGAAATTCACGGAAACTCCATCATTGTCTTTACAGTTCAAAAATAATATTTAATAGTAAGAGGATAGCCCTGAGCCGAATAGATTCTTGTTATAAAATATCTTATCTTTTGTCGAGATGAAATTTTAACAGATATCAGGCTCTGGCGTATGCTCGCTCACTCCACGCATCCACGCACGCAGCTAAACCGCGCCGGCTCCTTGCCGCTCCGGTTTAATTAAATAGTAATCATCCGTTACTCTAACACAGCTAAAACAGAAAATTCCATATCTCTCATAGGGATTTTGAACTGTGAGTGAAATAATCTATTTTATATCTCCTATATTGCACAGCACTAATACTAATTACTTTTCGATAATAGTATGAAGAGATTATTTATCTCTAAAATTCACATGAAATAATATTCCTAATTTATAGTTCATATTAGTTCTAATGTATGTCATCTATTTTACAAGCTAAGGAAGTAAAACAGTTAATTTATTAATTTAATTTTTTTTAACTTTATTGTTCTACATAATAATCTTTCTAAAATATTTCTTTACTTAATGATAAGTCAATCTAATAATGTGTACACAACTAATCATTTCTACCTTTTTTATTACACCGCATTCCAACGGCGATTAAATTAGGAATATTTTTTATTGGTCGTTCCGTTCGCCACTCTTTTCATCTGAACTTATATATATATATTTCTATTATATATATATATCTCTCTATATTTCATATATCTATTACTATTATATATTTATATTATATATATATATCTATTCATCTATCATTATTATTATATTATATATATTCTTCTTAATATTATTATTATATATATAATATACCTCTCCTCTCTTATATATCTTTCTCTTATCTATTCTGATATATATCTCTCTATATTCTACTAATTATAGTCATATCCTTCTTAATATCTTTATTGTGGTCTACCGTAGGTCAGGGGTGGAGCATCTTCTGCCTCCCTACCCCTTAAATTCTTGCGAAAAAATAAATAATGATAACGCTTATAACTGTTTGCCAGACGACGTTTTTAAAGGAGTTTATTAAGTTAAGTATAAAAACCTTAAAAATATAATACATCAGAGTTCATAGATACTTCAATTGAAGTCAGTATATTTACAATTTACATATACTAACGTATTATAAATCGTATTATAATTATTTTTTTGGAGAGACGTGTTTAAGTTTTGTTCTTGTTTTCCTCTTTTATTTGGCTATAAGATCTATATCTATCCTTTTGTGGCTTCTCACAGAGTCCAGCTCTGATTTCTTCTGTATCGCGTTTACGTATGTTCTTCCGCTAGAACGCTCGAGTTTAATGTCATGTTAGTCATTGCGGTCTTGCCAAATAGAATTTCAATCACTCCGGAAAGCCTACCCGTTGATATGTCTCATGCTCGCGCATCACAACACATTCATAAAACACGTTATGCGCAGAAATCCTTAATCAGAGAACGCTATGACCACGCAATTTTGAGACCATTAACAATTCCTACTCTGCGCGCTACCCCATTTGACTTACTTTTAGCAGGTTAAATGACCCTGGCCATGAGCCGCGATACTTCCTTCTGAAGACCTGATATAAGTACGTGCCGATATAGATACTGTTAGGCTGATTCCGCTAGTGCAATTGAATAGCCTAACTATCATTCAAGACAGAAGAATGCCGTCTGGACGTCTGCGACCTGACTTTCAAGACATCATGCCAATCTTGATATCAATCTTGTAGTGGAATTATCACTATCAACCACACATACATAACATGATTGTCCGTCCTAAAGCCTTGCAAAATTCTCAATGTGTCGAGGTTTCGCCATATTGTTCAGATAAATACTTGCCGCGATTCTTTGCTTCTAGGCAAATCGTCAATACAATTATCTATAGGTCAAATAAAAGATACGTTATTTTGTATCTCTGAAAAATCTTGTACTGTTCGTAGATAAGAATTTATCTCTTTGTGGAGTTGAATGTTACTTTGATCCCTCTCGCCTAAACGGTAATTGATTTACTGTATTTTAAAAAAGGTTTGAAAGCTCGATGTTCTATGCCGTTGGTCAGGGAACGACAGCTACGGCAAGTCATTGTGCATGCGATCTAGAATTGATATAGGGTTCAATCAAGAAACTGGGGGTAAAATAATATTGTAACACACAAATTATTTATATTTTCACTGTAGTTGTAATTATTCTCGCTTAATTTTGGTTCTCATTAATAAAGTAACATTTATATTCCGGAATTTGAAATACTATGCCGTATACAACTAATAATAAGACACAATCTTTCATCTCAGATGACCTCCAACGCTAAATACAGATAAAGTATACATTCCCAAACTTTGCCTAAACTTTGTTGCAAACACCGTTGGATATCCGTCAATAACATATCATATAAGTATTGCTAATTTTCCTACAAATACATTTGATAAATATAAAAATTGTTAATGAATCGGCAACAATTTCAAGCAAGAAAAATACTAACGCTTTTCTATTATTCCATGTTCGGCTCAAACTAAGACGTCCATTTCCTAACTTTTATATCCCTCCTTCTCTTCCGTAATAACCAAATATTTTTGCTTTAGTTTTTAGTTTGAACCAGTGGTTAACATTATTTCCAATACAAAAAAATATTTACTCTTAAGCAATACTCCTGATCAATTACCTCCAAAGATTTTTGAAGCTTTGTCAAAGATCCAATGGTCCAAAACGCTGATTTCAATGATTGCTGATAGCCCTTAAATCCGTCCATACTGTTTAATTCTCACTCTCGACTCTTTAGAGTTTCTTAGTAGAACCTTTGCACCACCTATGAAAGCACAAATTCTCATATACAGCATTATAGCAAATCATGTTCCCTGCTGAAACTTCTGGCTGTAATATTGGAAGCGTTCCTGGTATCTTTGTGCCTATCTGCACCCTCTACTATCTCTTTCATTTCTACTGATAGACCTAGATTTCTTCCGAAAATTTTTAACGTGCCAGCAGCTTTTGTTCACTCCTTCTTTTTATATCTTGCATCTCGTTTATTCCTCTTATTTAGCCTGGGCGACGCTCGATACGGCAGGTCATGCGTTGTGAGCACTACGTGAGAACATTCAATGTTTTTTCAGTTTTATGGATTACCTGATGTTACTATAAATTCATTTATCCCTCCGATCTTCTGATTCATGGTTATAAGTATCGGTATTCGTCCAGTTATGTCGCCTTGTGCTGGAGCGTATTCGAAATAAATGAGCAGTATATCGCAAAGCTCGACAGTATTGTGAAACGTAGTGAAAGTTAATGTTAAAGAAGGCCGACCTTGACCTTTTTGGTTCTTGCGCGCTCAAAGGCGAAAAGAGCTGTGCTATGAATTTGCACATGCGTGCTCCGAGCTTCCCGCCCGTATCACAAGTACTTATCTCGTCAAGGTCTCTGGTCAGCACTTTCGGCATACTCTCCGCGCGCGTCGCTCATCTGTCGCCTCCGCCTGTAACAGCCACTAGACGGCACTTGCGACACTGCAAAAACACTATCGTAACACGGGTATATGGTATCGAGGTCGCGAGGGACTGAGCGCTCAGGATGAGTACTCAATAAAAAATTAGTAAGTGAGAGAAGACTGAACCGCGGCCAGATCTCGGAATCCCAAATGATTAAATTGTACGAATCAATTTCGCTCTCTTCTCGATATAATTCCAAGCGTTCTTATATATCTTAGTTTTCATCGTACTTATTTAATTACTTGTCTTACTTTCTTTATCCTCCTTCTTCTTCTTCTCTTTTTTTCTTCTTCTTTCCTATACCTGATCAGTACTCGCCGCTGATCATGTCCACCGCGCACTCGCTGTAGAGTACTCTCACTGCTTTTACGTGTCTCATAGGATTACCGTATTCTTTTTAATCGCTTACTCACGCGTCCCCGACAGCTACACAAAATTCCGTTTTCATACACACTGTCTTGAGCTCCGCTGACCGTTTGTCCTCTGCTCTTTATGTATTCTATAACAGAAGTCCCAACGCTCTCTCGTCTATCCCCGAGGAGACTACCCGCTCAGAGTCAATCCTCTCGCACGTCATCTACCACCACTCACACCCGGTGCCCCGCGCTTCCGCTCGCCTCCGTGCCCCGATGCTCTCGATTCCTCGGCAGGAGGACAAATAAGATCACACACTACTACACTGCCACATCGAGCGCACACTCCACTACATTCTATAGTCTAGGGCCTCGATTATTTTAGCGGCTTTGAGGTATCCGTAATACTTAACATTAGCTATCGAGCCCTCTATATCTACATATCTTACGTTATAGTTCGCGTTATCGTTTGTAGCCTCCCCTTATGGTCAGGGTGATGAGGGTTATAGTCATTGGTGCCTGTACCTCCACATCGTCGTACGCCGACGTGTATTAATAGTACTGGGTCCGTATATACACTGAGTCACTAGTGAGGCCCCCCCCCACTCTCTACGCTACTGATGATTCGTTAGTATCCAAGGCTTAGCATTATTTAGTATGCGCGGATAATTCGCGTTGCCTTTTCTCAGAGACTACATCACCGCACTTTGGTCTCACAAGTCTGAGACCTCCTAGGTCGTGGCAATAAGACTGCTCTACGCCCATGCTAGGAGTTATGTTTAGAGTACTCCCTTTCCTGACCGCCCCCTATTTCACTGAGCTTCGCTCTCTATACACTTATTACGATCTCTCTATATCCTATATCTCTCTTATTACTCTATCTATTAATATCTTATTACTATTCAATACTATATCTTATATATTATTAACATATATATTTATCTTTATATATATTATATATATCTCTTTTTTTTATTTTATAATATATATTTTATATAAATTAGTTAATATATATGTATATCTCTGCTCTATTGATATGTAATGTATGGTTGTATCAGTATGTACTGTATCTATAATATTGTGTGGGTCTGCGTGTGTAAGTGTGGTGATTTTAAAGATATTTTAAATATAAATCTTTTCACATATTTGTAATTCTCTATAACCCTTTTTACTTGTTATCTGTTATTATTGTGGGTTAACATCTTTGGTGCAGTCGGGGATGGTTGACAGCCTCTTCTAGGTGTTGGGAAGTGCTTTTAAATCGGTGCTGGCGTGTTCCCCCGTCTAAATCGTTCAGGTCAGCTTGGGTGAGTTAATATATCATCGAATGATATAGGGAAATAAGTGGGGAGGAGAGAGGTAAATTATCTAGGGTGGGAGTATGATACGCTTGAGCGGGGTACTACGTAAGATTTGAAGAGTGGAGGATAGTGGGGTTAATGTTTGAAGAAAAAAGGTCTGGATCTGTCTTGCTAGGGGTAACTGAAAATCACGATAGCTGAACGGGAAAGAGCGGATGATGTGATTTTAGTCGAAAAATACAAAGGTATGATATCCAGTGAGGTGTGGACAGAGAGTGAGGGCGAGGTGTATAGAAGGGTGGAATATCGTTTATGTCATAGGAAAGAAGGTGTGGGATTACATGAGTTAAGCGTTGTGGCAGCTCCTAGCGTGCAATTTCTAGATATATGTGGGTATAACATAGTGAATTCGGGGGGGATAGTTGTGGTTCTTATATGTCTGCATCTAAGGCTAACGCAGTAAGAATGGAGCGAGGGAGGTCAGGAGAGAGAAAAAGATTTTTGGACATGAGTCTTGAATGAGTCGCTGGAAAGTCTGGGGTAACTTGACAAAATTGTCTATTGGGCAGATTTGACTTGCAGTGAGTGGCAAGAAGGAGGGGTGGAAATAGTACCAGTAGGGTCCTATGTTTTTCCCCCGGCCCTCTTCCTTCGTCCTCAATTTGGGTAGCGCGGAAGCGAGCGACCTGTTCACAGAGTGGGATTCCCCGATACTAGTTCTGCTTATGAGTTAGGTTGTGTGAGATAGATGAGCAAGCGCAGTTATTGTGGGGGGAATTTTATCCTGTGTGGTTCTAATAAAAAAGCCTCGAATAATCATGTCAGATCTATCCACATGGATAGCTCCTCTGCATCTGCAGGTTGCAACCATTACATCACCGGTGTGGGAGGCGCGGCTACAGTCCTCAGATTACGCTGTGTGTGTAACATAGCGCAAGCACGCCAACGCAGCGTAGAATCTCACACATCAGAATCTGTCACAATTACGTACTTTCAGTCCAGGGCGCGCGGGGCAGGCCTGGGAATACATCCCCGCAATCCATACCCTCTACCTATTATCGAGTGGCTAGCTTAAGCGCACTACACTGTCGGTTGCCGGCTATGCGTAGAGTGTTCAATGGTTATTAAGATATCACGGAAAGGGTGAGAAAGAGGTACGCATGTTAAGTAAGTCGATAACACGCGCCTGTAAAAACTTGCGAGAGATGCACAGCTGTGTAAGGAGAGTTCTTTCATGTGCCATTGGAGGATAGGTTTGGAGAATGACATCTGAGAGGCGACGTGCACTAATAGGGTAGGCTGGAGGGGATGTGGAGGAGATTTAAAGAGCGTATGTCTATTGTACAGAGTCCATAGAAAGGGTATATGTGGAGTAACAAAATGGGTGAGTGGAATGCCGACAGGCTAAAGTGCTGAGTGAGTGGTTCGGAATGAGAAGGTGAAGGGTAGGTGCGTGAAAAAGTGAAAAAGGAGTGTCACTTATGTATAGAAACTGGTTGTGCAGTCATAGTAGGGAGAGGAAAGCTGGGCAGGAATATAGATACAGTCTGAGTAGAGTGTCATAGACTAAAGCGGGTCAGGTGGAGTAATAGCTGACGAAAGATGAAGAGTACAAAATGATGAATGCGTGGAGAAAACAGTGAACGGAAAAATTTGAATCGGGGAGCAAGATGTTCTGGAAAAGAAGTCAATAAAAAAAGGAAGAAGAATGGAGTGTGGTACGGGTGAGATGCTCATGATTAAGGAGGAGATGGTCTCTCGAATACTGGTATAGGTGATAAGGTCACAGGAGAGCGTGAGGAACGCGGTCGGGGGATCGTTATTATTTATCGTGCATCATTATTGTAATGAAAGTTGTGTCGGGGGAGGGGTAGAGAAGATTTGCCGGAGGTGAGATGGAGTAGTGAATGGGGCCGGGAAGTGGGGAGGATGAAATACATCATGTGAGGAAATTCTATTCAGGGCTCTTGAATACAGGTAAAAAAAGGCGAAAGTTCCGCAGGTCTGGACTGGTTGTGAGCATTGAAATGTTGCAAAAGGGAGGTATATCTCTCTGGGTGGAGGTACATGTGTTGTTATAGGTTATTTTAATATTTAGTTATGGATAGGAGTGGTGAGGTACCAACAGGATTTGGGAAGGATGTGATGTTTGGTCTCCTGCTATATTAAGGGGTAAAGTGATACTTATGAGATGGAATGTGGGAATTCATATCGAGGTTATTATTCATCCTCTCTGTCTCTTTTAAAGATGTGGTAGTCTATCTGTGCTCAAGTGTATGGGACGATTTTTCCTGATTGACGTAGTAGTGAGTAAGGTCCTTAACGGTACGGAGGAGAATGGGGGAAGAACTAAAGCTAAGTTGATTTAGGTACGAGGAATGACAAAGAGTCGGTGTGTGGGGACTGCAAGTGCGTTTACCACTATCAAGATGCTTGCTGGAGAAAAGTATAGAGAGGATACGGGATAAGTGTATGGGTGTTTTTAATTAAGATTTAGAGAATATCGCTAATGATTATGATCGTGAAGAGGGGTAATTGTGGAGGGTGTTGGAGATACTAGTATCTGAGTGGGTACGGGCTAAATTAAAGGTCTAAAGGCATTAAAGGCTTTTACTACAGGATATATAGAATGTGGTGTGAGCGTGTTAGGTCAGTGTGCAGTAAGTGAGATGTGGGTGTAAGAGGATTGAGGCAGGAGAAGTATGTAATGTACACCGTGGCTATTAAACATATCTTTCGTTTATCTGTAGAGAGTGTTTTTGCAGAGGTAAACTATGTAGTGAGACTCTCTCGTGAAGTGAGGTCATGGTAGGGTTAGGAATTGAAATTGAATGGGTAATTGACTAGAAAGGGATACGTGAGAACATGACTTACTTAGGTATGCCAGACTAGAACTACTATTTCGTCGCTACGTGCGAAAGAACGCGGAAGGCGCTGAAGGCATATTTATGGTGATGAGTTTGATAGAGATATGGTGCTGGATACAATAAGGGTGACTTAAAATAAATCCAGGAATTAGAGTATAATGTGGGGCAGTGGTTGAGGTGAGTGATGGAAGAGAGTAGCCTGCACGGTGGGAGCGGTTAGAGCTCCGAGTCTTAGGGACCGGGTGTTTAAGTGTTGCTCGTTGGAAAGTATATGTTTCATCATGATCCTCTTTTGTAGAGTACATTTAGCTGATCAGTGGATTCCGATTTGACTGGCTAAGAGGGTGTGTGTCAGGGATACGAAGTGAAGGAGAGTGATGACCTACATAGAGGAGCCGCTGGTGTAATTGGAATGAGGTAGTTCTTTGGTAGTCCTGAGCAGCACATCTATTGTCGAGTTCAGTGTGTGTGGAGCCTATGCACATGCGAGAGTATGTTGCTCACACCGGATAACAGTTATGCTTCTCTCGAGAAATAAGTGCGTTACTCCCCTCAGGTGGTGTCTGTATACGGTCGGCAATTAAGTGCGGGGCTGAATGCCTACGGCTGCCGAGGTGCTGAAGAAGTTTGGATTGGCAGTGTCTCTCGTGTCCGTATGCATCGAAGGGTTTTTCGAGCATGCCTGGTACGGTTTTGCACGTTCGAGGAGATGGCGCATTATGGTAAATTTACGGATGAGCTAGGGTGGGTTTGAGTGGACTATATGTGATTGCGAGAGGAAACGTGTTTTGTGCTGGGTGTAGCGTGAGTAGAAGCGGCAAGTGCGCTCTACGATGGAGGCGATCATTGGGACGTAATTTCTAGTGGAGAATAGTGGACGGAACTGAGATGATCCAGCGGTTAAGACAAAGACGTATGTGTTGACAGGCAGTCGGCATTTCCGGCTGTTAACGGGAGCGGATGTGTAATGCATGAGACGGGAAGGGAGCTGAGAGACCAAGACACGGCACCGTGGTTTGATTAGCACTTGATTATATAAGTGTATATGCTGGAGGAAGGAGCGAGTGTATGACGGGTGTGCATTGACGGGTCTAGCGAGTGTCTCGTCTGTAGGATCAGTAGAGGCCTATGTGGAGTGTGGCAGTAGGGGGGTGAGTCGCGAGATGAGGAAGGCTATGAAGAGTTGTAGAGTCTTGGACGTTGACCTTATCCTTACACCCATTGTCTCCGCCATCTGCACCTTTGGCTACATATGCGACGCAGCGTTGTGGTCAAAATCAGAGATAACTTAAATAAATGAGAATAACCGGGTTGGATGAGTTTGAGGTATATCGATATGGGAGCCTGCTACCAAGGATGGTATACATTATTAGCTTATCATCACCTATGCTTTACTAGCTTATTCCCTTAGCTCTTATATCTACCCTCCGTATCTCATATAATATATTCCACTTATTGTATACATTTCAGTACTTTTCTTACCCGGGTTTCTTTTATTTTTCTGTATAGTTTGGTTGGGTCTCTGCTAATTGAATTCTTTGTGACTTGGTAAGAGATACAAGTCTGTGATTGAGACCGTTTATTTATATACTCGATTGTGATATATAATATAATAATATATATATATATATATTATATATATTATATAATAATACTAATATATAACTTGAAATTCTGATGGGTATGGTTTGGCCCATCGAAACTTCTTGCGAAGGTTCCATAAATAAGAGAGTAAGTTGGAGTATATATTTGCGGTGCTTACAGGTTGATAGTTAAGGCAAGCGGAGCCTGAAACCCCAGTATCCTGGGTAATAATAAAAAAATAATAAATAATAATGCTAATACAGAATATAATGGTAATTATTAATGAACTTGGAAAAAATATAAGTAAGTACTTTTATAACAAAAACAATTAGGGCCTACATTGGCTACTTAAATTTACAAGTGTTATATACAAAAGGAAAATTTGGGCATAGGTTTGTTACTAGGAAGCCCCCGAGAGAGAAATAGGCCTTGGTTTATGCCTGATCCAAGGCTAGCTACCGTGAGAATAAACTAGCTAATATAGATGGAAAATAATAATAATATAAAAATTCTCACGATATATTCACTTCACTCATGGGCCTTCCTAGTAGGCTTAATCAATAACGATAATATTTACATATTCAAAATAATTTCATATTTCACACCAATGGCACTTACCACGTTATAAAAGTCAATAAACTTGGCTTTAATAAGCCTAATTACGATGGTTAAGCGAAAATAATGTAGAGCGTCATGAACAGCGTTGTCGTAAAGAAAATGGCGCTAGAATGAAAATGCTAGAGGCATGTCAGTAGTATCAAAGTTTGGTAGTAGTATTTTAATTTCGAATTTGCGAAAATGAGAGTGCGGTCACATATTACGTTTTACAATTTAATATTTGCACGGTATTTGGACTTAACCTGACTTCGTCACCACAGGTACTCCCCTGCAGTGCTAAAGGCACGATACGTTAATCCAAATAGCGCGCCGGCCATCGAATATGCCTACCTCTGCTCGATTGTCTAGTAGGAGCTTCGGATGGAGTCTGGACAGGATTTCCAGATTGCGAGCGGGTGTCGGGCGAGTCGGAACATCTGCATGTGTCGTAAGAGTAGCCCGAGGTGGAGCTGGAGGTAAAGAATCCTGAGCCGGAGTGGAGGGAGGCAAGGATGACGATGACCGTGCGGGTGGAGTCTGAGCCGGTCGTATTGGTGCTGTTGCTGAGGAGAAGGGGAAGGAGGAGGATAAGGAAAGACGGATCACGGGAAAGGGAGTAGGAGGAGGAAGGAGAAGGCAGTGAGGAAGAGATGCAGGAGGAGAGATAGGTAACGTTAAAAGAACGAGTTGAAGGAGGAGAAATTGAAACAAAGGTAAAGCGTCAGGGTCGATAACAGGAAGAGGATTCGCTCTCGAAGAAAGCGGCTTAAGGCGCTCGATCGAAACGTACTTCCGTACGTGTGGGACGCCTGGATCGTGAAAATTTCCCTTCCTAAGTATCAGGCGGTGGAAGGTCCGTCGTACTAGGTTTGGAGAAGCGGTGCGATGGGAGTCATTGTCGAACGAAGACATGAGTGCAGGAAGAAAGGTCCTTAGTGATATAGGAAGCACCTTGTGTGGACGAGAGGAGTTGGTCTCCACGTACGAAGCCACAGCGCCTCAAGCGGGTTAGATAAGCAAGCGGGTCGGCTGTAGAAGGTGGAGAGGACTGTGAGAAAGTCACCGGAAAGACGAAGAGGAGAACCATACACAAAATCAGCAGCCGAACAGTGCAGAACCTCTTTAACAGCGGAGCGAATTTGCCAAGCATTACGAAAGGGGAGGAGTCGTCAGTCCCAATTTTCCGGATGGGCTGAGCTAGAATGAGGCCTTTTAGCTGACGGTGGAAAACGTCAAACAATGCCGTTCGCTTTGTGGATTGAAAGAAGTCGTGGGTGAATCTTCTCTGAACCAAAAAGATTCATCAAATCTCTCAATAAGAAGGATTCAAAAGGTCTACCTTGGTCGTTGTGACCCGAACAAGCGGCACACCCAAAGCGCGAAGATTCCAATGAGCAGAAAGCGTTAGCCTATGGATTCCGCGTTGGGCGACAGAGAGAGGATAGCCTCGGTCCATCGTGTGAACCGATATCTATGCACGTAAGAATGTATTTCTTACCCCGCGGGAGGGAAGGCAGAGGTCCATAGCGATGTCGATGTGGAGACAGCGTTTCACAAGCGCGCAACCCAGGGGTAAGAAAGTGCCCTAGCGGGAGACTTGTGTGACGGTGGACCTTAGAACGCTGGCAGGGAAGGCAAGTGCGACACCAAGTTGCTACGTCGGCATTCAGATCAGGCCACACAAATCGGGCAGCAACCAGTTTGCGTGAAGCCTCAATGCCAGGGTGGGAAAGCGAGTGAAGATTGAGGAAGACAGCCTTACGGAACGATGCAGGTACGAAAGGACGAGGAGATCCCTGAGAGACATCGCACAGAAGTTTCTTCTCTATCCCAGGGAGTTGGAGCCACTCCAGCTTGAGAGAAGAGTCTTGTGGAAGTGCAGGATCCTCAGTAGTCTGGCACGTTGCCATAGCTTCGTAGTCGATGTCGGGTAAGGCTGAAAATCGCGTCGATTTCAATGCGGGAGAGAGCGTCAGCAATGAAGTTGTCGACACCTGAAATTTGTCTGACATCAGTAGTGAACTGTGAGACATTACTCAAGGTGACGAGCTTCTCGAGAAGAGTGCCGTTCGTTTCTGGAGACCATAGCGAAGGTAAGTGGTTTGGTGATCAGTGAGGTATGTGGAACTCACCGACCCTCCAGAACGTATCGGATAATGACGACGGCGAGATACATCGCATAGTAACTCCTCCCGAAAGCACTGGTAGCGAGTCTCAGGAGGTGCAACTTGCAGAGAAAAAGGCGAGAGGAAGACCATCACTCTATTCAGGTGCTGCGGAGAACATCTCTCCGACAGCAAAATCGGCAGGCATCTACCTGAAACTCTCGGTCGGAGCTGACGTCCTGAGGGTGGACTAAGAGTGTGGCCGAAGCGAGTGCTTCTTTGGAAGCCTCAAAAGCAGCCGTAGCTTCGTCAGACCAGTCACTTTTGTAGAAACTCCTCTGTGCTTAGGGCGGATGAGACGCGGTTAGGGTCGAAGAATTATCAGCTTGCCCGATTGAGAAAACACGATGATAGAAGTTATAGCATGGCCGAGGTACTGACGAAAGCTCGCTTCTGAGAGACAGGCCTAGGGAAGTTGCGAATGGCCTCGACGCGCTCTGCAAGGACAAATGCCATCCGCTGAAACAGGGTGTCCTAGAAAGGTAAGAGAAGGGACACCAAAAACACGACTTTGCCGGGTGAAACGCTATGCCAGACTCTGCGTTCGCCCAACCTGGCAAATAACTGCATTCGGTCAGATTTCTGCTCAGCTCGCAGGAGAAGAGGAGAGCTATGAGGGGAGGGTCTCCAGATAAGTCAAGGCGAGGGAGGGGAGACCTGCTTAAGAACGTCATCGAGAAGCGTTTAATGGGTTAAGTCGGTGAGCTGCGAAGCCCCCTCTAAACCTATAAGCATGCGTGTGTACTCAATAGAGGCCAAAGGAGGGATGAATGGCCGCTCTTCCGGTATGTCCTTCTACCTGGCTACTGGGATTCTGGTGCGGGGTTTACTTGCCCGATAAGATCCAAATGATGACAAAGACTGGTTCCTTACCGGCCAGATTTCGCAGGTTGAAAGACTGGATGTGCGGGACTGGGTAGCGATCTGGTATTGTCAAGCGTTCAGAGCCCAAAGATCGTCCGCACAGGCCCTCCAATCAGAATACCTTTAGGGACCTATCGTGAGGGGGGAGGACCCATGACTTTTTTGAGGGCGGGACGATACCTAAGTTCGGCAAATGTGCTCAAACTCCGCTTGGTACTGCCTGACGCTTAGTCAGGACGGCAGAACGCCGAGCCACCGAGCGCATACAGTGGGAGGAAGCCAGCTAAGTCTCTATCTATTGTTTAGGGGCGTCCACATGATGTTTGTAATTTCATGGAGAATTTGTATAAGATAGAACGGGTTCATACAGCGCCGGAAAAATTCCTTCTGTCAGGATGGTGAATGAAACGGGGGAGGTACCTAAACATAGTTGAACTAGACCGCAGAGATGCCTTAAGAGCAGAAGAAACTACGGTACCTGCAGATATGAAAGAGACGCTACGAACTCGTTCAACCCAATGGTGCGGGCGCTGTTTCTTAGAATCGACCATATGAGGGTCAAAATGTGAACAGAAAATGTTTTTTAGCTCCTCCAAAAATGGGTTGGGTCAGCTCATCAGCAACACAATACTATCCCAGTTGAGAATTGATGGCGGAGAAGAGTGGTCTTGAGGTAGGTCACGAGGCGCTCACCATGAGGATGGGCGATGGGATAGCTTTTGGTTTTTGTCAACTTCCGATTTTGCTTCTTGTGTTGGCGTGAACAGTATGCTCCGGGTCAATGTCATAGAGGAACAGCGGACTTCTGGGTAACATCTCGAGGTAGCAAAGAATATGACGCGAGCAACGGTGTCGATCAGGAATGAACAGGTTTTGTGGACCTGTCGAAAATGCGCCAGGACATTCTGAGACGAAGAAGGCGGAGAGGAACGAACAATACGGCAGAGTTGGCCCAGCTGTGATCCACCGCCTTTTATAAAGATTGCTGCGGAAGGGTTTCCCTGACACAAGTTGCAGGTTGGGAGCACGGTAGTCGCCTCAGGCCAATAAATGCCGATGGTGGTAAATTACCCCGTAATATGGCCGTAAGGATTTAGTTTGCGCGGTTTGTGCCTGGAGTGGGAGAATGGTCCAGAGGAGTGGGTGCGGGAAGGTAATCCTTTGGGACCGTAGCTACATAGGCGGAAGACTGTCCTTTTTAGTCACCGCTGCCTGGGACTCAGTCCCATTGCCTTGTTCCAGATGATGTTAAGCAGGCCTCAATCTCTAGAAAAACGGAGTAGGACATGGATCTGTTAGAGGCTGTTGTAAAATAGAGGCAGTGGATACGAGGCACTGATGATGGTAGGTCTTTCCGAGTATAGAAGAGCAGCGGCAAGAGCGAACATGAGACGCAAGAGGTGGGAGGACGAATTCTGTTCCTAACCATGAAAACCCACCAACGTCAAAGGGTCATCAGAACTGTTTTTCACATATGGGAAGACTAGAGGAAAAGAAAATCGGAAAAGACGGAAACATACAGCACTAATACAAAAAAAATAATAAAAAAATAATAATGTAAAAGAATGCAGTGCAAAAACATGTAATAATACCTATCTTGTCCCCGCGTTTGAAAAAACGATTCTGATTCTGGTTTTGAAAACTATCTGTTTTCTCGGCTTGAAAACCTATTCTGTTTCGGCAATGAACTATATCTGTTCGGCTTTGAAAAAGTAATTCCTGTTTATCCTGCTTGAAATATATTCTGTTTTGGGCCTGAACTAATTCTGTTCCGGTGGAAACACCTGCAAATAGTGATAAGATTACAAAAATAAAAAAAAAAAATAAAAAATAAAATATAAAAATTATCTTATTAATAAATATAAAATAAAGTTAAAATTTGAAGGAGAGAGAAGAGTGGGAGTTAATAATTAATATAATAATAATAAAATAATAATAATATATAATACTAATAATATAATAATATAATAATAATTAATAATAATAAAAATAATAACTAATAATAATACATAATAATAAAAATAATATAAATAATAAAAAATTTAAAGCTCTGTCGCTTAACATAAGAACAGAGGATCGCTGTGGAGCGCCGAGGTCCAACAGACCTAAAAGCTGAGATTCTTGGGAGGCCTTGGGGTGTTTGGGGCCTATCTTCTACAGGACGGCCTCTTGTCACTCCGGGAAATCACCACTGAAGTTCTGATGGCGTAGTTGCTTCAGAAACTTCTTGCAGAAGGTTCTTAAAAATAGAGCAAGTTGGAGTATATATTTGCGGTGCTTACAGGTTGATAGTTAAGGCAAGCGGAGCCTGGAAACCCCAGTATCTGGGTAATATAAATGAAATAATAAAATAATATGCTAATACAGAATATAATGATATAATAAAATAAATGATAGTAATAAATAAATAAAAGTTACTTAACAAAAATCAATTATGGCCCTACATTGGCCTACTTAAATTTAAAAGTGCTATATACAAAAGGAAATTTGGGCGCATAGGTTTGTTACTAGGAAGCCCCCGAGAGAGAAATAGGCCTTGGTTTTTGCCTGATCCAAGGCTAGCTACCGTGAGAAAAACTAGCTAATATGAATGTAAATATAATAATATTAAAATTATCCCGATATATTCACTTCACTCATGGGCCTTCCTATAAGGCTTATCAATAACGATAAATATACATATTCAAAATATATTTCATATTCACACCAATGGCACTTAACCACGTTATAAAGTCAATAAACTTGGCTTTAATAAGCCTAATTCGATGGTTAAAGCGCGAAAATAATATAGAGCGTCCATGAACAGCCGTGTCCGTAAAGAAAATGCGCTAGAAAGGAAAATTTGCTAGAGGGCATGTCAGTAGTCATCATAAGTTTGGTAGTGTGTATTTTCAAATTTCGAGATTTGCGAAAAATTGAAGAGTGCGGTCCACATATTCCGTTTAAACCAATTAATATTGCATCGGTATTTGGCTTAACTCTGACTTCGTCATCCATGAAATATAATATATAATATATAATATAATATGAAAATTTATATAATATATTATATATATATATATATATAATAATATATAATAATATATATATATATATATATTATATATATATATATATAATATAATATTATATATAAATATATATATATAATATATATAGTAATAATATAATAATATATATATATATATTAATTAATATATATATATATATATATATTCAGTTGTCACCACCACTCACGGCAGAGCCCTATCAAGGAGGGGGTGTTTGCACGCCTCAGAAGTCATCAAACTAAAGTAAATTACGCAGATGAGCACAGAACAGCAGGCCTTGAAGTGGGGGAGATTAAAATTCAGTCAGGAAACACCAGAAAATGAAGAGAACCTTCCACTAGAAACAGATGTGGTCAAGAAAGAAGGAAGCACCCGCAGCAGCGACAACTAGCCTGGATTATAGAATATTAACCAAAACTTGTTGCGTCTAGATACAATCACACCCTTTGTGTTAACGAGGGCGTCGTAAGGTGGTGGTACGCGAGAGTATAAGTCCCTCGAGCACCTTCCGCTGGCGGTACGCTATAAGAAAAAGAGATATAGCACCCAACATCGCAGAGCCCGCAAAGTAGAGGGTTAAGTGAAGTGAAAAGTACAGAACAGTTTATAAGCCTTTTGGCCTTTGACGCGACCCTATCACCAAAAGGCGGATGAAACCAGAGCCCCCAGATCATTGAGAGCAGGAACAGTACTCCCTACAAGGGCGGATGAGGCCCTTTTATATGAAAGCTGGAAGTATTGAGACGATAGAAAAAAAAAGTTTCAAACAGTCTGAGTGGCTATTTGGTAACGCATGATTATTGTTCTGGTTTCCAGTTTTCTTTTTTGGAAAGGCACGCCCGCCCTAGCAACCGTTGTGGAGTGAGGTTTCCGAAGACATTTTTTTTTTTTTATGTTAGGGCCAAAGGATGTTAATATTGTCAACAAGGAAGAGACGAGAGATTCAAAATACTCATGTCGAAAGAGATTAGGGATAAATTAGAAAAAGGATGTTCCTTAATGAAGGGGGTGAGATTTGGTAAAAGTTGGGGTTTTTAAAAGAAGTTGGAATTCACAGGTTTGTCAGAACGATAGACACCCTATAGGACTAACCCGGAATCTACATTCAGATCACCAAGAAGAGCTGTATTTTCGATTATTCAATAGTACGCGAGCGAGAATAGATACGGATAAAGTAAGGAATAAGACGAGAGGCATTCTTAGAAGTGAAATCAGAAAGAAAAAGCAGAATTGAAAATGAGTTGAAGAATTAATAGGGTTGCTGAGAGTCATTATATGGCATATGAGTGATAAGAGTTAGATTTGTGCAGGTGAGAAGATCAAAATTAATGAAAAAAGTACGGAATTAAAAGTAGACAGATAGGGACTACGAGACCTGAGGAACACACCAGAACTATTTGCTTCCTGTCTTCTTGCGCCGTTTGCATTCGTGGTTCCACCTCAGGTCGGCTCGTGACCGCCCCACTTTGTTCCGATTCCCTTTCATCGTTGTCCCGTGCTGTTCGACACGGGTTTCCCTCTTTTTTCACCATCATACGCTTTTCTGGCCGCTTTTCACAACTTGACTACTGTTAGTCGCTTGCATTGACCCCGTGTGCAACTCGGTTTCAGTTTGTCGCCCGTGTTCGGTATTATTCCCTGCTGTCTCTGCGGTGTTTGTTCGTTAGCGTTTCTCCTCGTCTGGTGTGTTCGGTTGTCCAGTTGTCCTTTCCTCTTCTTCGTTTCCGTCATGTTCGTTCGCTTTACACTGTCACCACCCGTTGTTACCGTTCGCACTCTATTCGCTGATCGTCATCTCCCGCCCTTATTTTTGTGTTATGGTTTCTCCGACCTGCTCCTCGCACGTCCCTGCTCCCTGTCCCTAAATCCCGGTCACTGGACGGGGAGCTGGTGGGGGGGGTTGCTGCGTTTGCTTTCTACTCGAGCTTTCCTGCTCTCTAACAAAAGTCCCTTACCTTTATCCTTTGCTATTTCCTTGAACCGCTTTTTTCTGGTTCTTGTTGGTCTACTTTGTTCTGTCTTTACCGTAATTCGTTGGTCGGTTATGCTCCTTCGACCAGGTTACTGATCTTTTTTGTTATCCCTCTTATCGTGTTTTCCCTATCGACCGTCTCTGATTAGCTCTGTTTGGCCACGTCTGCTAGGTTCGTTTGTCTGCTGTTAGTTACTTCATATGGTTGTTTAGATGGCTTAAGGATGTTTTCTCCGCTACTTTCGTGAGTAACGTTGTAGTTGTTTGTGGGTGGTCGTGCGACCTTACCCTTGATCTATAAGTTTCCTAATAGCTGCTATGTTAGCTTTAATACATCGTGACAACATTGTTACTATTCCATCTATTCTCTAGGATTACAGTCCTGACCTCCTTTTTTTGGCATGCCTGTATTTCTCTATTGCCGATTGTTAGCCCAGATCGTTAGCACTACGAATACTCCTAGTGTTCTTGCTCAAACTTCGCCGATTGAATCACATGCTAGCAACTGAAGCTTCTGTTGGCCGATGTTGCCACTAAGGCAATTTACAGAGAAGCGTGTTTGGTCCGACTCTGACTTGTATACTTTACCTGCTGTTCGATATGGACCTTGTCTCTGTGTCGTCATTTCTTGCTCAAAGGAGCCGCGGGAACTTCTGGAGTGTACGGCAAGTTGATCGGCGCTTGACGCGTAACCCTATTCTCACTTTCGTTCTGGTCTGCCTCTCGTTCGCCTTTCTTACTGGTGCCCTCAATGTTCCGTAGCCCGGTTAAAATGCTTTGGATATATCAAATTAGGCCTCTTGCGTTCTTTGGTTCGTTCACCGCACGCTTTTTGTCCCTTTATTTCCTGCACCCTTTCTACGCCGCCCTGCCTAGCGCAATAAGTCCGCTCGCACGTAGTGTCTAAGGGTGCTTCCCTCACTCGCTCCCGATCCTGGGACGCCGTGGCTCGGCTGGGCCCTTTTTGGAGGGGCTGGGTGGTTTGCTTGGTAAAAACCCATAATAAGGCATTATGTATTACGCCAAACTGTTTCCCCCTAAGTAAAATGTATATCCTTCCGTCCATCTCACGACTTTCCTCCTGCCTTTACGCCTCCCCGCTTCTTTTTCCTCAGTTTCTGCTTTGGAGATTACCCCTTGGTATTTATTTTTTCTGCCTCTGATTTCCTTCCTCGAGCCCTTGCGTCATGCAATTGAGGAGCGTCAATCTGGCGACGGTAAATGATAGGGAATGGAGATTCCGCAGATGATCTATGCTCTCAGGTACAAAAAGTTCATGAGGCAGTTCTGAAAGTCAAGAGTTTGTTCTAGAGTAGATCTTTATAACCTCTTATGAATACATCTACTACGTAACTTGCCAGCTATACCCCGGGCGCCATTGCGATATTGTAGATTGCCTATCTTTCGTAGGATATGATTTTGTCCATAGAGAACTGGTCCTGCCTTCTTACTGTGTTTCTGCTTTCGTTGTTTTTCCCTGTTCTATAGGTTGGAGTGTGCACTTGTGTCGGGGTGGTGTTTGGCGTGTGTTCTCTGGTATTAACACATGGGTCCGTCCGGATTCGTTACCGGTCAGGGATACTGAATGCTGCTCGCTTAGTGCCTTTGATCTACGTCTGCTGGTCCGATGTGCCCCTGCCACTGACATCGTTACCTCTCATAGAGAACTAGGTAGTCGTCCGTGATAGTTCGGCTTTTCGTGCATTGCATGGTTGAGACGGGGAATTCGTTTGCTTCCGTACGCGTGTCGTGTTGTGTTACGGTTTTGGGTCCGGTTGCTTCTCTTTTCTTGAGAAGCGATCACTCTCCCTACCTAACTCGGGGAGGGAATGCCTGATCCGCGCCGCCATCCCCCTTTCTCCCCTAACGTCGTTAAGACTTTGCTCGAGGAGAGCAACCCATTTAATTAGCACTCTCGAGCGAAGTAGCTAAGTTCGTCTACAGGCAAAGGTGCCTTGCGGTACACCTGAGAGAGAAGAGCGAGTCGAATTTGCACGGAAACATGCCAGAATCGGTCCAGTTTCAGAGTTAGTAGGGAAAGAACTTAACTGTGAGTGCCCTGATTAGAGATTGGAGCCTTGTTTCGTTGATAATTAAGCAACTCTGTACCCAATCAGAGCGAATAAGAGGAGGAAAGACCAGATTTACAGAAGTTGTTAGAGATGTTTTTTGGCAACAGGCCAGAAAGATGTCCAGTAGGCAGACAAGGAGGTCAGGCGCACCTTTCGTATTGATGAAAGCCTGCTTTCTCGTCAGAGAAGGAGTTATACCCGCACACGATTTTCTAAGCATGTAATGTATAAAGTCAACCGCACAAAAGTGTATGAGGTCAGAACGAGTAATCCCCTGTTTCCCACTCTCCTGAACTGTGATCTGATGTCATCGTGTCTAGTGCCCTGGATGGCCAAGAACATATAACGCATCGAAATCGAACAATAGATATGAGGAGAGAAAAACTTAGTCTAAAGTAAGGAATGAACCTGCCTGCATCCCATCAATCGATGTACAGCTCTGCGCACCCTACCTATTCTGGGTCAGAACAGTCGAGCCGTAAACCAGAGACCCAAGCAGTCATTCAATTATCACGTGTTAGCCTCCCGTCTAGAAAGGCAACGGCAATGGTCCCCTCCCCCCCCACGGCCCGATCAGATAGTGTGGCAGGATAAAACACGCGAATGGGCATTGGGGATGGAGTGGCTGTTGGATCGAGATAAGATATTATAAATTAAAGACTACCATAGGTTTTGGTCAGTATCTTACCTGAATTGTAGTGATCCGCCATATGGTGGGTGTATTTCATTCTTATTCGCTGAAGGACTGAGTGCAGTGAAACCTATAGTCTAGTGTCGTCAAGGAATTACGTCGGTTGGAAGATTCAGTGCAAGTTGTAATGGGTCCTATTGTGTATATTTAGTTGCTTCCCAGATCGTTGAGAATCGCTAACATTTTGTCGGTATTTTTGGGTCCTGCTTCCCCTCCCCCACACTGCCTCCCGCACCCATCGTATATGACCTTTCCACGTATCGTAGCATGGCGAGCATACCGCCTAAACCCATAAAGTGTTTAGTGCGTCAACTATCTGGAAGCTATCCCCTAAAATGAGTGGCGAGGACCCCCGATCTGTGGCTCAGACTAGTTTGAATGAGAATATATACGACCTGTCGGTGAGGAAGTTTGCTATGTCAACCAAGGCCTTAATGCTTCAATATCAATAGGCTTTAGGGCGTTGTCTGAAAATATATACCTTAGCTCCTTATATATTTATTACGTCATACTACTGCATGGCCTCCCTCCTCTGCTTCCATCATCTGCTCAGTAGTTGGCCCGGCAGTGTTAATGATTGTATTGAGAGTTATTGTTACGCTGCTTATACTGCATCTCGGTCTGTCCCTCCCTTTTCATTCACTCATCCCCTAACTTACTGCCTTGCCTCCCTAGCTGACATCATGCTTCCCTCCTACTATAGTCTCACGGAGCCGGATACCTATATCAACGGCGTGAATTATATTAATGAGGTTATGGATCGTGGTTATTTGAGCTTTACCTGTTTCTATAGTATAGGTTATATGTCTACTACCACTATATATATTGTCTTTATATTATATATTTCCTCACCACCACCTATGCACTTAGCCTCCTAACCTCGGCTTCCATACGCTCACCTAAACTCGCTCCCGCTGCCCCGAGGTCAGGTGGGTTGGCTGGTTGAATATTTTGCTTTCTGCTGAGATATAAATTATTTCGGTAGTTAATACTGGTCACTAACCTGCCATTTTCCCTCCCCCCTTCCTGCCTTACCTCCATGCCTCCCTATCGTCCTTAAATTAAAATATAATTAACATCGCCGGCCGGTAAAGTATAGGTGAGCATACAGTAGGCCGTGAGGGCGTGGACAGTATCTTGCATTTTAACACTTAGATATGCATTAAATTAGAGTAGCTTTATTGTTACCTTCGTTTATTATATAGGTTGAGTCTTAGTCACTACCACACAGTCCACTTTTTTCACGTTGTTTAACTACAACACCTCTCACATGCACCACATTACCGCCTTTTAACTTATGTATTGTCATTTCTTACTTTCTTTTTTCACATTTTATTATATATATTTTTCTTTACTTTGCTAGTTTGACAACCACCATTCATTTTTCGAACACTATCTATACCGGTCTCCACTGATCTCTGCCACAGCCAATTGGGTGTTATTATACAAGATCCGACACCACTGTTGTCTAGAACCTCACGCGATAACACAAGCACCGCAGAAAATGGTTGGTCCCGCCCCGCCTTAAGCGACACTATATACGACTAGGATTGCCGTGTCACTAATGCCTCGCGCCACATACCCATTGTTACCACCTCAGTAACTCCTTCCTTTACAGTCCGCTGATATCTCTCCTCCCGCATATGTTCCTTATCTCTACCCTTCTGTTCACGCTGCCATGTTACACTTACCTATCTGTTTTCTCTCTCTATCCTCTCATGGGGAGACCCACGTAACCACAGAATCCCTAGCATCCCTTTAGGGGGCACCATTTGCCCCGGAAACTTGTCATACAGAGTCTGTTCGATCTTATTACCCTTTTGCGCTCTCCGGTCCCCAATCCCTCCTATACTGCTCCCCATCTTGTGAGAGTCGTATACTTGGCCTTACCCCTTCTTTGGCGCTTACCGAACCGACTGTTACCACGAGTTCCGACCACAGCCCGGCTCCCATGTATGTGTGCTGAGGCAAGCTCACCTCTAACTTTAAGACTAAAGATATAAATTATACGTTGAGATATATATATATATATATATATATATATATAAATATAAATATATATATATATAATAATATACTATATTATAAATATAATAATATATATATTATATATATGATATATATATATATATATAATATATATCTATATATATATATTTATATATACTATATACATATATATATATAACACAACTTAATCACAATATATATATATATATATATATATATAATATAATATATATATAATACTATATATAGTTATAATATATATATAGATATATAATATAATATTAATATATATAGTGAAAATAATATATACTAATATTATATATATAATAATAATAAAATATATATAGCTATATACAATTGTAAGAGAAAATGATGAGATACCAAAGATAGGCAAACCTGATTTTATCTCATACACATGAGGATTCCTTTAAAAATATCAACTGCTAAATATTTTTCAGACAGTCCCTGCTCTTTTAGGAAATGATATGAACCCCTGGCTGCCAAACTGTAGTCTTTTTC
>JABUQX010056624.1:0-15000 GCA_015478945.1 Trachelipus rathkii
ACGAAAGAGTCTCCTCCTTAACATTAATTTTTGTTCATGGCTCTCGATTAATTACTCTCCGTCATACTTATTAGTCAAGATGGCTGAATATTGTATGTATGAATAGAGTGCAGTATCAAGATTTCAATATGACAACATAATAAGTCTTTCGTGGCATACGCTTTGATGTATGAGGGGGTGTCTAGGGGGCGAGGCCGCGGTTATACTGATGTTGTTATCTGGAATGTTGATAGTTTGGCTTTAAGGGCTATGTTATTCGTACGGCTAAAATAATGTTATGTGTATATGTGCTGAGTGCTTGTTAACGGATCGTTATGTTATGAATAAAGCATATTTCGAGGATGCGGGTACAAATTTTTAGTAACCAAGTTAATTTTTTAAACTTTTGATTAGTTATGTGCTGTACTAGCGTAAATTTGAATATGTAATGACAAAATTAAGTTATTTTTGAATTCAGTTATATAAATATTAATTTCTTTTGCTCGAAGTGATGATACGATTAATATGACTGTCTGAAATTATGTGCAAGGAAATTACTTTCAAAGGCTTGTGAAGATAATTCTAAAAAAGAAAAAGAGATTCTTATTGTATTCCTATGTCTTAATGAAAACATTAAAATGTCTTTATCAAATTAAAGATTTATATATGTGTTAGTGAGTGTGCGTGGGTGTGTATGTGTGTGTGCTGTTTGTGTGTGTAAAGGTCTGCTGTGCCAGGTGTCAAGTAATCTGTGTGTGAAGGTAAATCTTGGCTGCTGTGAGCTGTTCAAGTAAATCCTGTGTGAGTGTAAGTAATATCTGTTGTGAGTGTAAGGTAACTTCTGTGTGTGAGTGGTAAGTGTAAATGGTAGTGTCTATGGCCAATGTAAGTGTTATAGGTGAATGTGTGTATAAGTATCATCAGTGAATGTGTGTGTGACGCGCCATGGTGTATAGAGTGTAAATGTAGAGTGTCTATGGAGGGTAAAACTGTGGAAGTTGTCATAGTGGAATGTAGTGTTATAAGGCTGTCATAGGCTGATATGTGCGGTGTATACTGTGTGAAGTGTATTGTGTGTGTTGTGTGTGTGTGTGTGTGTGTGTGTCGTGTGTGTGTGGTGGTGTGTGTTTGTGGTGTGTGTGTGTGTGTGTGTTCTAAATAAACTAACAATAGGCATGAACGTAATAACACTAAAGATATACGATATAAAATAAAAATAATAAACAATAATAAAAATAATAATAAAAATAACATAAAATATGATAATAAAATAAATAAAAGTATTAAAAAACAAAATAAAAAACATAATGTTAATAGAATATATGAGTTCAAAGCAGTAAGCAGAAAGTTTAAAACAGGTAATAGCACGAAAGTTAAAGCCAGTAAAGCAGAAAAGTTAAAGCAGTGTAAAGCAGAAAGTTAAAAGCAGTAAAAAGACGCGTTGACCAGTCGGCGCCGCCCGAGTCGCGTGTATCCCGTTGTTCTCTGGCTGGGGCATATGTGCCACGGGGATGGTTCGAGTGCGTCAGCGGCCGAGCCTGTGGTGCATATTTGTTATGCTAGAGAGGCAGAGATCGATACGCCAGAGTACTGCTAGGCCGTGTCGCAGACTATGCCTCATTATCTCCCGCGCTTAGGATGACTGCAGTAGGAGGTCGGCACTCAGGCGGGGCTGGCTGTCGGTTGTTCGTCTTGGGTCCGCTTCTGAGGTCGGACTTCGCGTTTGTCCATGACGTCACTCGTGGTGTGCGCGGTGTATTGCTTGGCTTGCGTCCGCGTCGTCTCGCGCGCTGCTTTCTTCGTCATTTCGCCAGAGATAAACGAATATTTACTTGATTGTGGCATATCCTTATATTAGGCTAGTAATTACTATTATCACCTGGCCTTCGTCTAGAGAATTTTCCTTTGCCGTGGTTATTCGTAGGGCATTTTAATTCTGGTTGTAAGGGTTGTCATTTTTTAGATTTATTGGCTTTTTTATTTATGGTCTCCCTAGCAGCCTATGTAATCGGTGGGTTCTACTACTTTTCCACATAGAGGCTTAGTTTTCTGTCCCTCTTCCTTTAGAGAGGTTGTCATTCGTACACACGCACAAGGCAGCTTCTACGATTCCCACACTCACATATTACCTACTCTTTGTCAGCCTTCTCTCTTCCCTCTTCCTCTCTCTCTCTCTTTCCCTCTTCCTCTTCTCTCTCTATATAAATAGTATTTACCTATCACCTATCATATATTTTTGATATCGCATCAGTTTCTTCTCGCTCTCTTCGCTCTTTACTTCTTCGCCTTTCTATCTTCTACTGCTACTCTCATATTTTCTATCTACATATCATCTATCATTATCATACTACTACGTCTTATTACCTATGTAATCTAAATAACTCATATAGTCATCTACTCGCTATAATAACATATTCGGCCCTCTACATACCCCTTGATCATTCACAGATTCTGGGAACAATTTCCTGTTCAAACAAATTTCAAGTCAAAAAAAGTTAATTAAGTTAAGTTTAAGAAAAATTATTTAGTCAACCGTGCATAACAATAAAAAACTTAACTTCTTAACTTTCTGACTAAATTTTTGAACTTAGGAATTTTCAAAATATCTGGATCTAAAATCTCTCTCTCTAATATA
Organism: Trachelipus rathkii; assembly: GCA_015478945.1. Lineage (NCBI taxonomy): Eukaryota > Metazoa > Arthropoda > Malacostraca > Isopoda > Trachelipodidae > Trachelipus > Trachelipus rathkii. The sequence continues at coordinate 2,615 of JABUQX010056624.1, forward strand.
AAAAATATATAATAACTATTAGTAAATACTAAGTTAATAAAAAAAACGCTTAATTATACAAATTATATTATATATAATAGTATCAAAAAAAACGATAAAATAACTAAAATAATTTTTTTAAATTCTAAATTTTTTACAATATTGGCAATCTCTTGCCAATTTCGAGAGAGATTGTGAAAAATCCTCCAATACAAATAGACAAAATAGAAGTAATGTTTCTTTTTACGTGCCATAGAATACCAGTGTTTTCGAAAGCGATTAATAAATATAGATATTTCTGGACGGCACATAAACCAGTCCGACCTAATGAAATAATGATTCGCAAAATTGATCTTATGTAGACGTTCTGTATAATTTAAACAAATAAATGTAAAATGAATTAATATACATTATTGCTTTATAAAAACATAGAATATCCCCCGCCCGTAAAGCCCGCAACTGAAATATATATTATATAGAGAGAGAGAAGAAGAAGAGAGAGAGGAAGAGAGAGCAGAGAGGAGAGATACAGAGAGAGAAAATATCAAATGTATAAATGCACTATTGATTTATAGATTTATAGATTTAATATTATATAATAGATTTATTCTATATATATATATATTTTATATTACTCTATCCTCTCATCTCCTTCACCTTACTTTCACCTTCACCTTCTCTCTTCTCTTCTCTCTCTTTCTATATCTCTCTCTCTACTCCTTCTCTTTCATCTTCTATTCATCATCCCGTATTATATCTCTTCTCCTCCCTATATATTCTTACTACTACTACCACTCCTCCTACCTTTCTTATCCTTTCTTTTTTTAATTATTATTATTCTATACGTTTCTATATTTATACCTTTTTATTCACTACCTTCCATTTATTTAATATATTCTATAATATTTCTATTTATTAATATTATTATAATTTATCCCCGTTTATATATGAGGAAGTATCTATATATTATATAATTTTATCTATTAATAATAATAAATCTAATATAATTTAGTATTATTATATACTATATATATAATATTATGTATATATGTAATATATTAAATCTATTATATTAGTATATTATATATATAATTATTTATATATTAATATAGTTATAATTCGATATAGTATATATCATATATATAAAGTTAATATTAATTATATAATATATAATTATATATATATTATATATAGTATATATGATATTTATATATGATATATTATATATATATATTAATATATATATAAGTAAGTATTCCAGCCATTTCAGCTCTAGCAGCGACTCAAAAATTATTAAGTATCATTTCAAACTTGGTATATTTCTGTGGTTATGTTAGCTGTTCTCGCGAATATTTCACAAGTCGCTAGATGTATATAGTGTACTCCGCCGTACATAACGAAGTGAAATATGTCGCTTACGCCCTTTTGCCGCTCCAATTCCGAGTGAAGATTAGGCTTCACGAACTAATCGAACAGATGGATCACCTGCGAGTTTTGGTGACCGTAGTCACCGCTCTATTGCGGTGCTGCCCTCCTTAGCTCCTAGTAAATAGCGTGCTTGAAATAACGCATGTAGGTGGCTTAACGTACGGCTTAAAATTTGAATGTGATTGTATATTGAGAGCGGTATATCGCTCCACAGATTCGTTCTGTCCTATAATTCTCCTGCTATCCCCAGCGGCCCCTCCTTATATAGAAATCACAAATGTACGTAGACAGACTGGAATTTTGAGGGTCTGGTTAGAGGTGCTTGAGTTGCAACGGAGATTTGGAATCGGGTTCGCTTCTGGCTTTCCATAAGGTCCCGGAGAGGGTTCCCAGTAGAAAAATATAAAGAAGAAATGAAATACAAAATCACACAGAGTATAGAAGAAGAAAGAGAAGCGAAGAATCGAGAAGATGAGAAGAGGACTGCACGCGAAGTCTGAGAAGGATAGATCAGAGTAGTCGGAGTCATTACCTAGGACTGTTTGGAGCCCTGTGTGGTCTTGATTAATAATAACATTGCGCTTATAACTAAAATTGTTGGTATCCTTATCATATGTTTATCTTATCTGTTAGATTTGAAATATAATTGGTAATTTTTAAAAATAAAAACAAGATAAATAAATTAAATATATCATTAAATATAATAAATAAATAAAGTAACTAAAATTAATATAGATAATATAATTTACTATCATTTTGTGTGTTAAATTTACAAAATTCTATCGTTTTGTATTATCCCTAAAGCGCATAGAAATCATTTAAATCAAACAGCCCACCGTTCTGGCTGAAGCCTACCTCCTTCTTCGGATTGGTATCGCCCGCTTACAACCGCCTTCGTGTCTCCACATCTCAGGATCACACTTTTTAAGGGGCTCGCATCCTGGGCTTTGTCTCTTCGGGAGGTGAATGTGTTGTTTAGATACTCCTGTAATGAAATGTTTATCGAAGTTAATGTACGTTATGTAAATATTACTATGACAATGCCAATAAAACTGATTTTTAAAGAAATTAATTCGAGGTTTGTGTAGATATTACTTGTGTAGACTGAATGATGGTGTAAAACGTGAGCCTAGTTAAGATTTTTGTTGATAATTGTGATTTGTCCGAAATTTGCTATGTTATTCTCGTTTTATTCGTGAGTTCAACTATGATGTATAATGTCTCGAACGAGTGACATTTGATGATTAGGAGTATTTCATTGTTCATTGCTGGCTGGTAGCCTTTGAAGATTTGGTCTCATGCTTAAATTTTGTAGATAAAAACACTTTCCCTGTTTGCCGATGAGGTGGATTAGGGGAAATATCGAGTATGTTGATCGTTAGCTATTACTTTGAAATAGCGTGAATTTTCAGGATGTTAGTGGTTTATTCATACGCCTGGGACCCGGTTGCAATTTGTAAATATATTCCTTTAGTATGTATATATTATGTTATGTTTGAGTAAAACTTTGTAGCTTAGGCCAATATTCGTTATCAGTTTATAAAATTTGTTTTAGTTATGTTTATCCACCAAAGATTACTCGAAATGTGAATTTGTAATAATAGAATCAAACTATGATCGATAGATCATGGAGGGGTGGGTAGGGGACAGCTGGGATGGGTGGTTTGATTTCTGGATTTGACTGATTTAACTGCTTTAAAATAGTAAACTATTACGCTTTTACTGTATATTTTTTATTCAAAGAACTATTTTTATGTTACGTTTCAGAATAAAATTTTTGTTTTTTTGTGTATGCATTGCAAGCTTGTATTATTATTTAATCTATTCGTATGTGTAATTATGATATTATAGAATTCTCTTAATAATTAAAATCAATGTGATTGTAAATAAAAATTACGTTAGCATTATAGTTCGTTGGCAGTATATATTAGATAGGTTATCAAATTTTTTGTTAAATATACGCATGTAATGTATAAATTAAACAACTTGATATGTTTAGAGATATGTGAAATAGTGAATAGGTTTCATTTGTACGAATTTAAGATTAGCTTTTATTGGTTTGTAAGCGTGCGGAATTTCTTAAGTGTTAGTATTTATTCGATACGTATGGGGGTTAGGACTGTCGTTTAAAACATTAATTACTTAGATATGTTCAGGTTTTATTTTAGCTTATTAATTAAAACTTGTAACGTAGCATGTAATTCGATGGTAGTAATAAAGAACTTTTTTTGGTTTGTTGTCGAAAGATAGAATGTGACCATGCATAATAAGATCAATGATCCAAAAGTCATGCAGGAGGGTGGGAGGGTTGTGTTTGATTCACGATTACGAATTTTACTGCTTTACAAATCAGAATCTATTGAATTTACTATGAATTGATTTTCAAGAAATATTTTATTGATGTTTATATAAACTATTTTAAATGTTTACAACACTTTAATGTATAATAATTAGACAAGTTATGATAAATTTTGTTAAATACTTTTATGTTAATGTAAAATTACGTAATCATGTTAGAGATAGGCTTGGAAAAAAGTGAATAAGTTACGTATTGTATTCAAATGTTAGTTACGTTACAGTGAGAAATTTGTTTCATTGTTAACTGTTAAACAGTTTTGTCGCGCGTAGTGTGTACCATTCTTATTCATTATTCTCTTATTTTATCACATGTTACTTTATTACTGAAATATTTATTTATTATTCGGTGGTTATATATAAAGAACTCATTTGCGCTATGTTTTTATCCGAAATAATTCAATGCGACGTAATCGATAGCTTAAAATGTAAATTTAACATTGAAATATGTTACAGATATGCTTGGAAAAGGTGTGAATAGTCCGTTTTGTAACTCGTGCGTGGCTAGTTACTTTACTTTGGTGAAGTAGCAAACTTGTGTTATGTAGTAGTTTTCGTGCATAAGGTCTTTAAGTTTTGGCATTGTACATTATACTCTAGTTCTGGTAATGTTATTTTAGGCTTATTAATGTGAACATGTAATCTTATGCAATATTCGTGTAGTTTAAGAACTTATTTTGTGAGTACTATGTTTATCGCGAAATGTATCTCATATATGGCCTGATCATAATCAATAATCAAAGTCATTGGAAGGTGGTGGGTGGTGCGGTCGAGGACCGTGGTTGAATTTACTGATTTACTGTTTACATCTTAAATTCGTAACTCAATTACAACCGTTATGAATATTTTATCTATTTATTTTATGGAAATAGATAGAAACTTGTATTTTTATGTTGGTTTCGGATAAACTTTGTTATGTTGGAATTTATTCGTAGTTACTGAATTATGGAGTATTGATAAAATTTTGTTAAATATTACTATGATAATTTTAAAAAACTTTGTTACGTAAGCATTATATTCGTTATCTGTATGATAATCGACAGAGGTATATACATTTTTTGCTACATTTACTGTTCCAAATAATAAATTAAACGGATATTAGAGATATGTTGAAAAAAGTATGAATAAGTTAGCGTTTGCAGCAATGTTTAGTTTACTAACGGTTTAAGTTGGAAACTTTGTTAATTGTTAAATTAATCTTCCGTAAGTTGTATTAGATTTGTCGTTGTACTATTTTCTTAGTTCATGTTACTATTGTTCATTTATGATGGGAACTTTATTTACTAGAATATCGTTGACAGTAATGATATTTACCAATTGTTGCGATATAATTTTTGTTAAATATTACTCAATGTAAAATTAGCGAATATGTTAGAGATATGCTGACAAAGTGTTAATAGTTACTCTTCTTTTAGCATGGTAGTTACTTCTAAGTTGTAAGTGAACTTTGTTAACGTTACATATTATTTTGCATGTTATGGTGCAGGTTTTCGTTGTGCATATTTCATTCGTTCAGCATGATGGTATTAAGCCTATAAATGTTGAAAACTTTGTTAACGTTAGCATTAGTATTCGTTGATTCAGTATATAATCTTAAAACAAGTTATGCTATGTTTTTTTTATGGACCAATGTATAACTTAAATCGAACATTGCTAGTTAGAGATATGCTTGACCAAAGTGTGTATTTTACTTTTTTTATGCCTAATTTGATTTTACTTTGTACTATGTTAATATGTGACTTGCTTATATTTTAACGGGGTTTATTTCGTGTTGACAGTGGGGTGAGGGTCTTCTTGTAGCTATAATTCTTAGACCGAGATGTGTTAGCTTTTAATGTAAAAACTTCTGTTTTACAATATTATATGATAGTTATAAGAATTGTTTTTATTTATTCCCAAAACATTACGTAGAAATTGAAATTTGAATCAGTAGATCAAATAGATCGATTAGATCAGGGATGGCTTGTCATGAGTGTAGGGGTGGTGTCATTTAACTGATTTACTCGATTTAGGGTATGTTAAAATACAATTTTATTAATAAAATATGACTGAATCAAGTAGATAATAACATAGAAAACGACTGGACATGGGTGGGGGATGGTGTTTGTTGATTACTGATTTACATTGCTGGTTATTGTAAACTGACACTTTAGTAAAAACTATGACTTAAATCAATAGATCAATATGATAACTGATCAATCAGATATAGATCCAATAGAGTCAAAATCAATAGATCAATAATCACGAGTGGGTTATTGAATGTGTTTATTTACTGATTTACTAATTTTAACGCTTTAGGGTATGTAAACCACAATTTTAGTAAAAATATGACTTGAAATCAATAGATCACCAATAGATCACGGATGATATGAGGGTGGTGGGTGGTTGATTACTGATTTAGCTGATTTACTGTTTTAGTAGTAAATAATAACTATTAATAAAATAGTGAACTTAAATCAATGATAATAATCAATAGAGAGCGGAAGGGCGAAGGGCATTTGATTACTGAATTTACTGATTACCTGTTTAGGGTCATGTAAGCATGACAATTTGTAAAGAAATATCGACGATCAATAGATCAACTAGATCAATAAATCAATATTGAATGATGCGGATAGAATTTTAAAAGTGAAAACATTATTTGCTGATTACTGATTTTCTGCTTTTAGGTATGTAAAAACGTAAATTGTAAGTTAAAAACAAGAAGAAAATTTATTTATTTACTGGTTATTTAATTTTTGTATTTATTTTTTTCTGAGATTCTGAAACCATCATATTTGAGATTTACGTCGATAACCTATAATAACACACCAATATTGTTGTTAAATAGCGCGAAGAATTAACTCGGCCATCGAATCGCTTCCCACGGAGGCCGTGCAACTCCTCAATTCGATACCAACCTCTTTCTAAAATCAACTCTGAATTCCTACCACCAAAATTTAGACTTCTATACAAACTTTGATTTAAGGGAGGTGGGGCCCTTCGGGGACCACAGAAGTACCCGTCAAGCGAGGTAACCGTCACCACTTACGTCCCTCCAAATTTTAAGCCCCATACGCAAACTCTACTCTGTAGATATTAGATCGGAACAAGAGTCTGAGCAGGATCCGGAGCGAGCCTGAAAAAACGATCCATAGGAATCAATTTCGATTTAAAAACGATTCCTTCTAGAATCGATTATCATCTCTGGCATGCATTGGTAGCTAGCGAGTCGAGCGAGCTCGTAGTCGAGCCAATATTCGGAGTCGGACGCTGGATCAGAGTTGGAGCTCGACCGAGTCGAGACGAGGCTAAAATGACTCGCATCAGGAATCGTGTTCGACTCAGAATCTATTCCCTTGAACGTTCTCGTAATAAGTAATATATAATAATAATTTATACGATAATATATAAAAATGAAAAAAATAAAGTAATAATTAAATAATTACAATAATAATTAATAATAAATAAAAAAGATAATACCAAATAATGAGAGTGAATCTATCAGAAAAATTAATAAAATAATAAAATAAAATGAATAGAATAAGTGTGTTGTGTTAGTGCGCGCTCACGCGCATATGAACCCTGGACGATTGGCCCGAATCTTGTTAGGCCAATTGTCGCCAAGCTCGAAAGCGCGAACACGCGTACCTATTTCAGCTACGTGCGAGGGGTACCCTATCATACCTAAACGATTGAAACTCCCCTGTAAGAGCTAACTTCACAAACGCGAAATTTGTTTCAAACGATAGCTCTAATTATTTCTGAGAAAACAGTTTGAAGTTTACATTTGTAGATGCTTGCCCTAATCTGAGGCGACCATACTATATATAACTATATATATATAAATATATATACTAGTATAAGTAATATAATATATATTATATATATTATATATATAATCTATATAATATATTATAATAATCTATATATATATTAATAATAATATAAATTTATACATAAATATATTATATATATATTAATATACTTATATAATATATAAATATCTAATATATATATATGGATATCTATATATTCATATATATTATATGAGTAATATATATACTATATATCTAGATATAAATATATAGATATATTGAATATATATATAATATATATGAGTATATATATATATTATATAGTATATGTTGACTCAAATAAGATAAAGAATATTATAACATATTATACTATATAGTAATTAGATATATATAAATATATATGTTATATAGAGAATAGCGTCTATTGTTCTTTTTAATTAAAGTAATTTAATTTATTTATATATAAATGTGAGAGTAATTAAGAAGAAAAGTAAAAACGTAGGGAAATAGTCAACGAAGTTTGTACACAAGAATATATAATATATATATTCATGAATAATATAATACATAAAAATAATTATAGAACTAGTATTAGATATATATTAGATATATAATGTAATATATATAGATATATATACTTATATATTATATTATATTATTAGATTATATCATATATTATAATACATATATCGATATAACGAAAATGACATCCAAATATAAGTATATGATTATAAATGATTATATTAGTTATATATGTATTATATATATCAAATAGTATATATATAGTATAAAATTTATATACTTGTTATACCCCTTCAGATATTATTTTTTTTTGTTGTTTTTTTCTTTAATATATTGCTTGATATATAGCAATGAATGATATTGCTGGTAGGGATCTAGATTCAAAAATCAAAAATTTAATAATTTTTAAGATCCATTATAAAAAAAAAATTTTATTAATGAAATAGTTGGGATAACTCGGAGCACACGTCATAATTAATTACTTTCATCTTTTTTGTGTTTATTTACAAAAAAAAAAGTAAAAATAAAATTCTTGATAATATCGTTTTAGGAATATATGTTAGGGCTCGATTGCCGATGGGCGGCACAGAGGGGGCAATCTCCCGTAGTCACCGAAGGAGAGAGACCCCGACAAATGATATATAATTGGCGGTCTACACTCTAGTGTGTTCTAGTTTTAAATCATAAAACTACTGTACTAACACTAATATATTATATATATATACCCGATATATCTATAGTAATATATATATTTATAATAATACATATAGCTTTATAGTATATATATATAATATATAATCATATATATATTAGATATATATATAATATGCATATAATATATTTACTCTACAATATTATATATATAATATTGGTATAGTATATAATATAATATATATATAATATGAATATATAAATTATATATATACTATTTATTATATTTATATCATATATAAATATACTTACAGATATCAAAAAATATTCTTTTTTGAAAAAAATATTTAATATTAAATTGATTTTAAGTATTATTATTTAATAATTCAAACCTTCTTGAATCATGTTCGGTCATTTCATTGTAGTATATTATAAACTGAGCTATTTTAAAAAAAAACTGTGGATCCATAAAAACAGAGCAGGTCCAACTATATTTTGAATACAGTACGTACCATAAACTACAATTCATTGTTATACATATACTGCAATATTGAAAAAAAATCAAAACTGACGGAATCGTAAATCATATAAGGTCAATATATATATATAATAGATAATAAATAAAATATTATTACTATATTAATATAATTATATTATATATTAATTATATAGTATATGTAAATTATTTATATATTAGTATATATATATTAAATATATAGATTAATATATATAATTATATATATTATATAATATAATTATATAAAAATATATATATACTATATATGTATATATTATATATATAGTATATAATATACTATTAGTATTATATATATATCAGAGGCGACTCTACACTGCCGTCAACTCGTGCTTCAGCACGATTACTTATAGAAACTATGTAATTTGCAATTCACAATGTTCGATACTATATTTTATATTTTTGTGAAAAGTTGTCTAAAGAAAATGAATGATGAATGAATAAATATAAAAGATTTGCAAAATTGAAAAAGAAAAGGAAGAATAGCCGTATAAAATAATGCTTTTAACACATAAAAATAGGACTAATCGCCATAAGAATAAGAGCGATAAGTACTGTGAATTATTGATAATTTTTTTGTTATTGTTATTTATTAAATTATATGTTTAAAATATAACAAAGAAAATTACTTATTATAACAAAACTTATTTATAAAGCATAAAATAATTAAAATACTTCTAAAATCAAATAGATGAATAAATGTAAAGACAAAAATCTATAAAAAAAGTAAGGAAGTCTACAATAGAAAGCGATTGACATAGAAAAATGTTTTATTATAATTGTAGTAAAGTGATAGTAATATATATAGTATATAGTTTATTATATATATATATCATATATTATAATATTATATATATATATATATAATATATATATATGTTATATATAGATTTATAAATAGATAAAAAGTACTACTATAGTATATATATACGTATAGATATAATAGATTATTATATAAATTAGTATATTATATAATATATATTTATATTATTAGAACACGTACCGATAGCATATAATATATACTATATATAAGTATATATATCAATAGTAATATAATAATAATAATATGAATGTAAGGAATATCATAGTATGTATATATATTGAATAAATCTATTATCAATAATATATATAGGATATTATAATATACTTATGTATAGATAGCCTTATAGGTATAACATAATATAAGTATATATATAATATATTATATATGCGATATATATAATAATTAATAAATAATAATATAGTATTAAAGGATATAGTAATAGATTTTATATAAGTACGTATATTTAATATTTATATAATATAATATAGTATATTTTCTATATATATAATATATTAAATATAATATTATATTTATTATATATATATATGATATATATATTTATATACTATAAATATGTATAATATACTAATATAGTATATAATAAATATAACGTAATATATATATTTATAGTAGAGGAGAGAGAGAGAGCAGAGAGATCCGAGGAAGACAGAAGAAAGACACCATGCTAAACCGTGTATTCTCCACTTGAATATATACATATAATAAAGCTTTATGTATTATTATAACATATAAATATATATAATATATATATATTAGTGACGATTAATCGTCGATAATATGAATAATATGAATATTATGAATAAGTAATATAATATATAATATATGAACCAAAGCAATATAAACAAGTGACGGAACAAATTGCTTTTTAGAAACCTAATCCTTTTGTGAATATTATGTGTTAGCGGAATCAAATTTCGATAAAAATCTATTCGAATTATGTGGAATTCTAGTTTCTAAGTTAAACGTGATGATTTTTTCATATCTTATTTTTTTTTACTATTACTTTATAATAAAATAATATATTTAATTTCGATTTTTTTTATTTAAATGCTCTAGGCTCATTTGAATATTTCTTCACATATTAGATAATATAGAAAGATCAGGCATAAAAAGTGTGTTTCAATTGTTCATATGGTAAGAAATAAATGAAATGAGGATGAAGTACTAGTCAAATTAATATATATATAATATTATATATTAGTATATAGAATATATATATTAACAGATAAATATATATTATATATTTATATATATATATTATATATATTATAATTAATTAATATTATATCATATATTATAAATAAATATATATATTATATATATACTATATTATATAATATATATTATATTATAATAATAGTATAGGTATAAATATTATAATATATATATTATATGTCAATGTTCAGTTTAATAGTAAATTACTCGGTGAGATGGAGCCCGAGAGTGTTACCGCGAGACCACGGATTGGTATAACGGAAGACCCATGCATGGTTACTCTCGGAAAGCTAGCTTCCAAAGGATCCAGAGGCGTCATTTGTGATACCTATAAACTCCGACGGCCCCCGCCAACATCGTAGGCTAAACTGTATTTAAAACGCGACATTATAGAAATTCAAAGATACTTGTGCAATAAAACGCACAATTTATGTAATTTTTCAAATGGTCCAAGGGGAGTTTGAACCTACCCTTAGAATGGATACTTCCAGAGTTACCTCGAAGACCACGATTGGCTTTAAGAAAGAAACCCATCATTTTCCCTCTGATAAGCTCAGCTGTTTCACCAAGAGCGAAGCGAAGGGCGTGTCCTGAACAACCTACGACGGGCCTCGCCCGCGTTATGTGCACAAATATCTTGAATATTAATAATGTCCGTTAAAAGTTAACCAGTGTACTCCTGACCATGTTGGGCGAAGCCCGTCGAGTTAGGTGTCCAAGACACCTTCCGCTCCTCTTGGAAGCTAAGCTTTCAGAGTAAAATGATGGGTTTCCTTTTGCCAATCGTGGTCTCGAGTAACACTCTGGAGTACCATCTCAGGGTAACGGTCAAACCCATTACGGACTATTTGAAAATATACAAATGATTTGTCGTATTGCTTCAAACTTTGAATATAATGTATATATATATATATATATATTTAATTCATAGTAAAATAAATAATATAATACATAGGTAGAATTATAATATATAATAATATATATTATTAACTTATTATATATTATATATAATAACTAATATTATTAATTATTATATATAATATAATATCTAATCTATATA
>JABUQX010056624.1:20000-30397 GCA_015478945.1 Trachelipus rathkii
TAGTATATATATATATATATAAGTAGTGAATGGTACGTCCGGGCCGCCTCCACCTTTCTTCTCAAAAAGTATAAGAGATACTAGGCTGAACTTGGAATATCTGTATATTATGGGATAAGCTTGACTCGTGTAAATTTTTCAAGTCTGTAAAGGATAGTATAATAGAGGGGGGTTCGCCCCTGAGGGTGGAACGCCGATATTGCGCTTACGCCGCCCTTGTGGCTGCTTCTGAGCGACGAAATTAGGCCTAACGACGACCATTTGAGGGGCTTTGGGCCTCAGCCTGAAAGGGCTGAGGCCTTACCCTCCCTTCGGAGGGGTAAAGCCCGCTTTACACCCTTCGGGGTGATCCCCTTCGCAGGATTCACCCTTTCATGGGGCACATCCCCCTGGGTTTTCTCTCGAAGGTAATGTGTTGCTTTAAATATACTCTTGGTTGATGAAAACTGTTTATTCGTAAGTTAGGTAGGTTATGTTAAATATTAACTATGAACAATCGTGGAAATAACACTGATTTGTTAGAGAATGAATGAGTTTTTTTGTAAGATATTACTGTGTTAGCTGACGATGATGTGTTGAAAACGTGAGCCTAAGTTAAGTTTTTGTTGAGTAATGTTCGGTTTGCGCCCTAGATTTTGCTAATGTCTACCGTATTATTCATAGTTCAAATGATGTAATACTCGAAACGAGTGACATTTTGATGAGGTAGTGTCAATTCATAGTTCAAGATGGTGGTAATCATTGATAGGATTAGGTCCACTTTGGTTAATGATCTTTGTTAGATATATGGGCTTTTACTGTGGTGATATGACGCAAAGTGGGAACATATCGGTATTGTATGACCTGTTACCACTTTACCTTTGAAAAGTAGGGAATTTTCAGGATCTTAACTGATTATTCATACCCGAGGTATGTTAGGTTTGCATTTGTACATATATTCCTAGTTCATTTTATGATATGTTAGCTTTATTGATGCTAAAACTTTGTTGGTTTAGCATATATTGCGGGCCAGTATATATAGAACTTATTTTTATGTTATGTTTATCCAAAATGATACTCGAAATCATGACTTGGAATCAATAGTTCAATAGATCACAGCCGGGTGGGGTGGGTAGGGGACTGCAGAGCTGGGTAGTTTGATTTACTGATTTACTGATTTTACACTGCTTTAAAATAGTAAACTATTACACTTTACTATGATATTTTATTCAAGAACTTATTTTTTATGCTTTTTTAGGCTAACATTTTGTTATTTTTTTTGTTATGTTTTGGTTAAAAACCTTGTTATGTTTGCAATTTTCGTTGGGGATTATGATATTTAGACGGGTTATGATGAATTTTTTTTGTTATGTTACGAAGTTGATGTAAAACATTTTGTTACGTTATCATATATATTCGTTGTCAGAATGATGATTAGACAGGTTTATGCTAAACTTATTGTTAAATGTTTAACGATGTTAATTAAAATTTAACCATTGATTGTTAGGATATGCCTGGAAAAGGTGTGAATAGGCTTTCGTTTGGTACGAAGTGCGTTAGGTACTTTACTGTTGTTAAGTATGGAACTTTGGTTAATGTTAGCAGTTTATTCGCACGGTTAAGGTGTGTTAGGTTTTTGTCCATTGTACATATATTCTTAGTTCTGGTAATGCTATGTTAGCTTTAATTAATAAGACAACAATGTTACGTTACAGCATATATTTTGTTTGGTTCGTATATAAAAGAACTTACTTTTGTACTATGTTATTGTTGTTGTTGTGTTGTTGTTGTCTAACGAAAATATATACCGCTTTTGAACTGATATGGTTCATTCGTAAGTCGTATTCTTGTTTACTTCTCTGATTGGTTTGAAGAAAGAATCTCATTACATTTAGATTTGTTTATACATACGAATTTTGTCAGTAAGACATTTTTCGTTGTGTTGGGTGGGATGATGACCTCTCATTCTGCTCTTACGAATGTCCTCTTTACGAGGACCCTTCGTAATACCCCAAAGATGTGCTCAATTACATTTTTCGTAAAACGAATGAAAAGCAATATATTGCCTGGTATTCCAATTGGAGATGCAAGTAATAGACCTTTAATCATGTCCGGTTGAAGAATTCCTCAAGATTATGCGACAACGTTGAAGCTTGGGTGAAGACTGAGTATGTGTCATCTGAGACATCGCTCCTGCTGAAAATCAGATTGTGACAGCCTGAGGGCTAATTAATAAGAAATGATGTTCGCTTTCCCTCCTGATAATGTTAAAAGTTTGATTACGCAACTTAATTGGAAACCAACTGATGCTGTCACATTCATGCGTCAACGTGTATAGGTTTTCACTGTTTCAGTCATCTGAAAATATAACAGCTTTGTTTAACATGAAAAAACGACTTAAGGCATGATCCAGATATTTTAGATGTTGGGACGCCATTTTATGCCCCACACTTGAAATGGACATCATTCGGAATTATCAGCCGAATTTGACCCTAAAAACCAAATTGTAGCTTTTTTTTGGCCTCTAAAACGTTGTTTTCGGTGTTTTTCTGTGTCTAGTATTCATTTTTTTCAAATTTTTCAAATTTTCAAACCCATGTTTTTGACATTTTTCGTATCAACTTCCAGAATTTTTTTCGAAAATGACTTCAAACTTGAAATATTCATAGATCAGGTCATTTACCTACAAAATGCACTGATTATTTTTTCGATTTTTTGAGTTTTGTGCTCAGCGTTGTCCATTTCCAAACAACAACTTTTTTTGGATTTTGAAATGAAAATTGCGATAATTTTTTATCTGTTTTGGCGCGAAGTGGTGAAATTTTCAGGGCATATGTAGTCTGGGGAGAGGCACATTTTTTAACTTAGATAATATTTTGTATATTCAATTAGTTTTGGATTTCTTCATGGAAAGCAAATTTTCAAAAAAAAATTTTGGGAAATTTTTTTAAAACATTTTCTTTTAGTATTAACAAAAATTATTAAGTAAACAAAGGTCTTCTCGCCAACTATACCAGCCCTGAAAATTGATGTTGATCGGATAAGTGTAAAAAAAAAAATATCTTATATTTACTTTTTGGAACGAATAAGTTTTTGAAAAGTGAAATATTGGATATTTTTTTTTCTACTTATCCGATCAACATCAAATTTCAGGGCTTGTATAGTTGGGCGAAGATAGACCTTTTTTACTTAGATAAATTTTTTTTCGTATACTCAAACCGAACAATTTTAAAAAAATTTCCCAATTTTTTTTTTTTTGAAAATTGTTCCATGAAAGACAAAACTAATGCATATACCAAGAAATTAATCTAGTAAAAAATGTGCATCTCCCCCGAATACATATGCCCTGAAAATTTCATCACTTCGCATGAGAAAAAAATTATCGCAATTTTCATTTCAAAATCCAAAAAAAGTGGGTTTGGAATTGGACAACGCTAGCACAAAAACTCAAAAATCGAAAAAATAGTCATGGCATTTTGTAGGTAATGGACCGCATCTATGCATATTTCAAGTTGAAGTCATTTCGAAAAAATTCTGGAAGTTGATACGAAAAATGTCAAAAACATGGTTTTGAAAATTTGAAAATTTTGAAAAAATGACTACCAGACACAGAAAACACCGGAAAACAACGTTTTAGAGGCCAAAAAAAGCTACAATTTGGTGTTTATAGGGTCAAAATCGTCTGATAATTCCGAATTTGATGTCCATTTTCAGGTGGGGGCTAAAATGGGGTCCCAAAATCTAAAATATTGGATCATGCCCTTAAAGTCTCATCTTAAAGATGTTGACATACTCGAGGACTTAATTCCTATAGCTCATGGTGTAATCTACGATATTTACACCGAAACATGTGGTTTCCCGTATAATGCAGTATACGAAATGCCTTAATAACTATCAACCAGGATACGTTTACTTCTCTGGTGCAAGAGAGTGAGTGCTGTTGAACCGAAAATATGCAGAAAAATTGGTTCGTGCCGCAGGGTTGTATTTATTGCTTACTCCTATTCGGATGGGTGTTGAATCTCTGGAGAAACATATAGAACTTGCTCAAATTTTTCACAGAATCCTATGTCCTCATGATTAGATGGATTAATATATTTAAAATAAAAACTTATATGTTTGAATGTTTTATTTTTTATGTTCTTTTTTTATTATTATTACTGTTATACAACTGAAAATTTGTTTTACTGTCCCCCTTATGTTACGCTTTGATGTTTAAGATGTTGGGTCTGGTTGTTTATTCGAACTGCCATTGTGTGTGTGTTAAGTATGTTATGTTCATAGTTTAGCTTTAAAGAGAATTGAAAAACTTTACCTTTGTTTGTCTTTAACAATCCCATTAGGTAATATGCTGGGTTTAGTTAGGTTATGAACCTAAATTTTTTGTTTAAATATTCATGTTAATGTAAATTAACATTGCTGTTTTGGAGATATGTTTGATAAAGTAACGAATGGATTATGTTTTTGTGAGTCTTTTTTTAGTTACTTTTTACTGTTGATAAGTTTGAACCTTTGTTAATGTTAGCAGGTTATTCTTGCTTAAGATGTGTCCGGTTTGTCGTTGTAATTATATTCTTAGTTCTGGCCATGTTACGGTGGCTTTCTTAAATGTGAAACTTTGTTACGTTAGCATACTTTCGTTGGTCTGTATGATCATTAGACAAGGTTCTGGTAAATTTTTGTTAAATATTACATGTTAATGTAAAATTAACATTGGTTTGTTAGAGACATGCTTGAGCAAGTCTGAATAAGTTAAAGGTTTTTGAATGTGTATTTAGTTACTTTTAACTGTTTTAAAGTGTGAAACTTTGTTAACGTTTACAGTTTATCCCTGTTTAAGATGTGTTAGGTTTGTCGTTGTGGGTTTTATTCATCAGTTCAGATGATGCTAGTAAGGCTTTATTAATGTGATGTTACTGTGTCAGTGTAAGTTTAACGTTTAATATGATAGAGACATGCTTGAAAAAGTAGAATGGTTACGTTTGTGTGCGGCCCGGCCCGGCCCGGCCCGGCCCGGCCCGGCCCGCGGCCAAAAATCAGGAAAACCGGGGTTTTCTACCGGGGTTAACTATAAATTTACACTAAATAATAGAGGTTAAATCACAAAATAAAAAATATATTTAATTCCATTACTCTTTGTTATAAATTATGGAAAATATATAAACATACCTAAATAATAATCAATTTTTTTTTTGTATTTACTAATGATTTCAAATTAAAATTGAGGGCCAAATTATAATTTTTTCCGAGTTTTTAACATAAAAATATTCGAAATTTGTTATATCAAACGAATCGGAAAAGGAATTAAATATAATTGTTAAAATATTAATGTATTTATTTATTTAAAGTCAATATCTTCAAGAGAAAATCAAATATTTTCCAAAATCTCTTTTCAAAATTATTTATTTAATTGAATATAATATATATATATATATATATATACTATTTATTATATATATAATATATTCTATATATATATATATATATATATATATATATATAATATATATATATATATTATATTATATATTATATATATATATATTTAGCAGTTGTCACCACACTCACGGACAGAGCCCTATTCAAGGAGGGGTGTTGCACAATCATTTATTCATCAACTAACGCAAACTTACGCAGATGAGCACAGACGCAGGCTTTAAAAGTCAGAGAGATTAAATTCAGCAGGAAACACAGAAGATGGAAGAAAATTCGCACAGAACAGAGGTGGCAGGAAAGAAAGGAGCACCACAGCGAACCAGCCTGGAACTTAACAATAATCAACACAAAACTACATGCGCGACACAGCACCCCCTTGTGCTACGAGGGCGTCCGTAAAGGTGGTGGTACGCGAGTAATAAGTTCCTTCGAGCACTCTGCCACTGGCGGTACCTATAGAAAAGAAATAAAGCTCAACATCGCGCCGCAAAGATAGCGGTTCAAGTGAACTGGAAGTGCAGAACAGTTTATAACCTTTTTGGCCTTTTTGACTCGACCCTATCCAAAAGCCCGGTGGAAACCAGACCCCCCCCCCCCAGATATGAGAGCACTTATCCATACAAGGGCGAATGAGGCCCCTGTATAGCTGGAGCAACTGAAGAGGAAAAAAAAAAAAGTCTCCCAGCCTAAACAGAACTCCCAGTTTCTTAGAGGCCTCCCTAGCAACCGTTTCGATGTGAGGTTTCCAAGACAGTTTTTTGGTTATGTTAAAGCCAGGATGTTTATATTGTCAAACAGGAGAGACGAGAGCACCGTCGAAAGTGATAGAAAGTTGAAGGTGTTTATAGAGGAAGATTTTGTAGAAGTTGGGGTTTTAAGGAATTGAATTTCACAAGGTTGAGCGACCCACACGGAAATTCTATCCAGGTCACGAGAATAGAATCGAAAGATTAAGACGAGAGGCAAATTCTAGAAGTAAAAAGAAGGAGCAGAATTGAAATGAGTTGAAGAATGAAAGGGTCGAGTCATCGGCTAACGAGTGGATAGAGTTAGATTTGTAGCAGGTGAGAAGATCTTAATGAAAAGTAGGATAAAGTTGGCGATAAGACAGAACCCCTGAGGAACACCACTATTGAACAGAAAAGAAGAAGAAGTCGCACCATCAACACACCGATATTAGCGATTTGAAAAGAAAATGACATAAGTAAGCAAAGAGAAGGATGAAACCCAAGGAGGGGAGCTTGGAGAGCAGTGACTCGTGCCATACCCGGTCAAA
Organism: Trachelipus rathkii; assembly: GCA_015478945.1. Classification (NCBI taxonomy): domain Eukaryota; kingdom Metazoa; phylum Arthropoda; class Malacostraca; order Isopoda; family Trachelipodidae; genus Trachelipus; species Trachelipus rathkii. Next base: position 26,692 of record JABUQX010056624.1, read on the forward strand.
TGCCTTGGATATGTCAACCGCCACCACGCACTTCCCGTAGTTCCTGAGGGCGGAAAAACATAAATCAGTTAGATAGGAAAGTATATGCCAGAAGAAACCTTGAACGCCCGAAAGCCGTACTGGCGATGCGGAAAAAAAGAAGTGAATGAGAACTCCAGAATGATCTAAGAATGAGAGTTTGAGAAGGGTTTTTCAGATCTTAGATAGAATACCAGTGAGAGCTTCTAGGGCGATAGTTAGAAGGATTCCGAAAGCGCTTCCTTTTTTCGGAACAGGTAGGACATATATATATTATATTATATTTATATATATATATATATTATATATATATATATATAATATATATATATATTATATATACTACTACTATATATATATATATATAATATATATATATATATATATTATATATATATATATATATATATATATATATATATATTTAATCACAACTTATTCTTTCTAGAAATCAATTATTTTCTAAAAAATTTCTTTCGAAAATTTTTAAATTTCTGGATTAATTAAATGTATTCTTTTTTTATAATTTAATTATTAATTAATTGAAATTATAATTTAATTTTCATCCTAAAGTTTTAAGACTTTCAGTGTTTTTTGACTTACATTTACTAATTTTAGCTAACCCCGGCCCGGCCCCGGCCCCGGCCCCGGCCCGGCCCCGGCCCCGGCTAAATTAGAGCAGCCCCGGCCCCGGCCCGCGGCCCCGGCCCCGGCAAAATTCACGCCCCGGTCGGTGCCTTGTTAGTTACTTTAACTGTTGTTAAGTGTGGAACTTTGTTAATGTTGACTCTTTATTCGTTCCAGCTTAAGATGTGTTAGGTTTGTCTTTGTACATTATTTTCTTACTTCATGTTACGGGTCATGTTTAGCTTTATTGATGGTGAAACCTTATTATGTTAGTTATACTTCGTTGATCAGTATATAATTAATCTAATGTTCGTGATAAATTTTTGTAAATTTCTGTGACTGGGGTGTAGGTTAACGAGATAATATGTTAAAGATATGCTTGACAAAGTGTGAATAGGGTACGTCTTTGGATGTATGCAACGGTTACTTTCACAGTTTGTTTAAGTGTAGCAACTTTTGTTAACGTTACCGTTCATTCCTGTTTAAAGATGTGTCAGGTTTTGTCGTTGTGTATTATATTTTTAGTTTAGATGAATGCTAAGTAAGTTTTATTAAATGTGAAAACTTTGTTACGTGAACAATATATTGATTGATCTTTGTACATAAAGAACTTGATTTTATGTTTTATGTTATCCAAAATGATACTCGAAAATGTGACTTGAATCAATAGATCAATAGCATCAATAGACAAATGGACAGGAGGGGGGCGGGATGGTGGCTGGATGGTGGTTTGATTTACTGATTTACTGCTTTAGGGTAGTAAAACGTTAACAATTTTAGAAAAAATATGACCTGAATCATAAGATGCAATAGAAAAAATCACAACTGAACAGGAGGGTGGCAGGATGATGGCTGGATGGGTGTTTGATTTAGTGATTTACCTCTTTAGGGTATGTAAACGTTAAAAATTTTAGTAAAAAATGAACCTTAATTCAATAGATCAAATAGATCTACAAACATGAACAGGAGGGTGCGGAAGGTAGATGATGGTGTTTGATTTAACTGATTTACTGCTTTAGGGTATGTAAAACGTTACATTTTTAGTAAAAATTTGACTTAATCAATAGATCAATGCATCACAGATGGTCAAGGAGTGACAGACGCATAGATGGATGGTGTTTGCATTTAGTGATTTAACTGCTTTAGTGTAATGTAAAAACGTTAAAATTTTAGTAAAATATGACCTTAATCAATAGATCATAGATCACAACTGAACAGGAGGGTGACAGGATGGTAGATGGATGGTGGTTTTGATTTACTGATTTAGTGCTTTAGGGTATGTAAACGTTACAATTTTAGGTAAAATTTGACCTTAATCAAATAGATCAATAGACTCACAGATGGTCAGGAGCGAGGTTGGATAGTGGTTTGATTTAGTGATTTAACTGCTTTTAGGGGTATGTAAAAAAAAACGTAAATTTGTAAGTAATAAACAAAAAGAATAAGAATTTTTTTTTTTTTTTTTTTTTTTTTTTTGAGGTTTCTGAAACCATTATTTTCGAAACCTACTCTACAGATTCAATAACATATATAACACTATCAAATTGTTGTTATACGACTGTTTATTTACTCGGCAACCGCAGTGCGCTCCGCACCGGTGCCGGAACAACTCATCAGATTCCTATAACCAAGTCTTCTAGAAACCTCAACTCTGAAATCATGCTAAAAATGATTAATTTCTATTATGTTACATTTAGATTTTTTTTTTTTGTTTAATGGGGTGGGGGGTCCCCCTTCTGGGAGGTCCCTCAGGGCATGTATTCATCTAACGACGAGGTTACGTTATCCCCAAACTGGGTACCAAGTTTGACAGAGATACCATGTCTCAACATCCTAGCCAGAGCGTGCGTGCGAAAACAGCGCCAATGCGGGGGGGGGGGGTGCGGTGCGGGTGGCGACGTGGTGCGGTGCGGGTGCGAGAAACAGTGCAGCAGGCTGAACGACGCTGAAGACAACGCAGAGGGACTAAAAAAACCAAACTCAGAACGTGATCCCTTTGTTGAGGAATTTCACTTTCTTCGACGAGTTATATAATAAATAATAATAATAATTCCAACATGACAAAACAAAACAGACAGACAAACACGAACCCTTGGTCTGTCGAGACCTCCAAATGGTCGTTTTAGGCCCTACAAATGCTCGGTTCGCTTAGAAGCAGCCACACGGACGTAAGCGCAATATGGCGTTCACGGTCCTCGGTGGGCGACCCCTCTATATACTCCGTACAGACTTGAAATTTTTACAACGGATTCAAGCTTTATCCCATAATAACAGTATTCCAAGTTTCAGACCTATATCTCTTATACTTTTTGAAGAAAAAGGTGGTAGGCGGGCGCCGGAACGTACCATCACCGACAACTATTTATATATTATATATATATATCAATAATATAATTATATATATAATATATATATATATATGATAATATATATTTTAATATATTATATATAATATATTATATAATTATTGTATATATATATATATATTATATATAATTATAACTATACACATTATAATATATATGACTTTTTGGAAACTATATATGAGAAGGGAGCCTCCGCTCCAATGTGCTTGATTTTTTTTTTCATTTCAGGCCAGTGTGGGCCGCTTTCAATTGTGGAGCCGGCGTGGTGGGTCCTGTACCAACACTAACGTCAAAAAAAAAAACATATATATATTATATATATATATAATATATATATATATATATATATATATATATATATATATATATATATAATATATATATATATATAATAATATAATATATATATATATGTTATTATATATATATATATAATTATATATATATATAATATATATAATATACGGTAATCTATATCCCACACTTTGAAATATAGTCGATTATTTCGTTATATTGAATAATCAAAAGCTCAGACGAAAGTTTCAACTTTAATATAATATATATATATATATATATATATATATATATATTATATATATATATATATATATACTAATATATATTACTATCTATATTAATATAGATTACTTAATATATAATACCTGATTGATATATTTTCTGGGTGTGAAAATGTA
>JABUQX010056625.1:0-5000 GCA_015478945.1 Trachelipus rathkii
GGGTCACTACTCCTCCTGTTCATAAAAATTATATAATATAGTTATTATATATTTAGTATATATATAATATATATATATATATAATATTTATATATATATTATATAATATTATATATATATTAGTGTTATATATATATAATTTTATAGTATATATATATAAAGTGAAATGACAACTGTGCAAGACCAATCATAGTTTAAAATCTGAAAATAAGATTTCAATTTTTATTGAACGTCCCAATTTGGAAATGAATTCAAATTTTTTTATTTAATTTTTTTAAACAAAATTTCTATATATATATAATATAATAACTAATATATATATTATAAAAATATATATATAATATAGTAAAATATATATATAATTATAATTAAATATATATTAATTATTTTATATATATATATAATATTATAATTGACATAGTTACTTAATGGCCACACGGAACGAAAGGTCGGATTAAAAATTTTTTTTTCGCAAGTATCCTCTATGATACATAAAGATTCTCTAGGGGCGAAATGAGGTTTTAGGTTAGGTTAGGTTACGTTTCGTTACGTTAGGTTAGGTTAGGTTACTTTACGTTAGGTACGTTAGGTCTCACCTCTACATTCCTTGTTGTCTATCTATTACTTTTATGAGAACAGTTTTTCATACATGTTTCTGTGCTTGCCTGTTTTTCCTCATGTAAGTAACATATGATGTAAAATCATGATTACGATAGCGTGCCTGCTCTTGGGAATTTGTTTTTAATTTTGCCCATTTCGCTTTCGATGGTGTTGGTATGTGCTTTCGTTTTAGCGTCTACGAAATTTAATGAATGATTCACTTTGAGGTGGTTCAAGTGTATTTTTTCCAGTTTACGATAGCCTTCCCATTCATCAGTTATTACATTTGTTCCATGGGCTATATATTCTTCAAGTATTTTCTTTAATGTTTTGCTATTTCCATTTGCTACAGGTAGGGACCGCGACCGGGGCGGGAATTTTGCAGCTGTGTGTACGCTTGTATGGCGTGTGATCACCTGGGAGGCGCTGCCGGTGCGGCGTGTTCGGGCCGGGTTAGCTCAATAGAAATGTACATCAAAAACAACTGAAAGTCTAAAATTAGGATGAACAATTAAATATAAATTATCAATGAAATTAATAATTTAAATTATAAAAAAGGAATTTATCAAATTAATACATTAAATAAAATATTTTTAGAAAGAAATTTTTAGAAAATAATTTATTTTCTAGAAAGAATAAGTTGTATTAAATATATATATATTATATATATATATATAATAATATATATATGATATATATATATAATATATATATATATATATATATATATATATATATATATATATATATATATATATATATATATTATATAGTATATATATATATATATATATATATATATATATATACTATATATATATATTATATATATATTATAATATTATATATATATATATATATATATATTATATATATATATATATATATATAATATATAATATATATAATTATATATATATATATTAAAGAACTACTTTTGTCGTAGTGATATATTTACTATTAGAGAGGAAGCCCTTGGATTCTTTTTAGTATTATGCTTTTCCCTGTCATTCACTTTATTACTAAATCGTACACAAATTAAAAAGCATTGTTAAAGACAGACTTTTTTTTAATGAAATAAATTTTAAAAGGAAAGCTAATTTTCGTCCGACACGCGGACCTCTTCAGGCTAAGAAGACTGGATTTCTTTCTTGATCTTCATCAGTTTAAGTGTGTTTTCAGTTGGTCTGCTATTTTCTTCACGGTGTTGTTGAAATATTTGATGTTTTTCAGATATTCATTTTGTATAAAATCTTTCTTAACTTCACCGGGATGCTTATTGGTAGTTGTTACTATTATAAATGCAAAGGATTCCATGATTTTGCGATGGTTCGTGTGATTGAATATTTCTGATCATCCTTTATATTGTTGATATTTGATAGAGTGGCAATGTGTTACGCCTATGAACTTGGTTAAGCCTGAATTTATGCTGTCCATGTGCAGGTCATCTGTTATGTTGATTTTGTCTTCTTTGCAAATCTATGGTTTCACTACTTTGTTTTTATTGCAAGTATTGCAGGGATGTGATATATACAGCTTTGGGAGAGATTTTCTTTTCGTTTTGGGGGATTGAGAATGTTTTTTAAGGTGATGTTATTTGATGAAAATGAGGTTAATATTTTTTGGTAATATTTGTTTTAAAGAGTGCTATAATACCTCTTTTTTTTGCTTTGTTAAATGCTTTTTGTGATGAAACCTTCAAGGATAGTAAGTGATTTGAAAAGCTAATTGGAGAACAAGAAGTTAATTTCGTTTTTTAGAGAGGGTGGAGAGCATATACGAAAGGCACGGAGAAATAGAGAAGACAGAACAGCTAATTTTGTGTTTGGGGAATGATTAGATAGCCAATGTATATAGTTTGGTGCGAATGTTGCTTTTCTATATATAGTAAATTGCAAGTAATTGTTATTCCATGTGATTACGGTATCGAGGAAGGGGATAGAGTTTTTGGAAGGCATTTTCTATCGTATATTGAACTGAAGGATGAATAGAGTTTAATATGTTTTAGGACATCATTAGGGTTGGTGTTGTGGGGGAGGGATGACAAAAATGTCATCTACAATATCTAATCCATAAAACTATTGTTTAATAAAGGGTGGGGTAAATATGATAAAAAATTCATGTAGTTCCATATATATAATGTTTATCTGACGTATGGAGACAGTGGGGATCCATACTCAGGCCGATTAAGTTTGTTTGTAATATTTGCCATTAAAATGAAAGAAAGTTAATTGTTGTAATTGAAGATTGGCCTTCCCGTTTCATATAATAAAACAGCTCATTAATCTCTCATGTACAACATAACTTCTTGCATTTTAATGGCAAATATTACATACAAACTTTCGGCCTGAGAATGGGATCCCCACTGTCTCCCATATCAAGCACATATATTATGGAACCTAACAGAATTTATCATGATTTACCCCACCCTTATTAAACAAATAGATTTATGGAAATTAGATATGTAGATGAACATTTTGTCTCCTCCCCACAACACAAACGCTAATGATTGTCCTAAACTTATATTAACTCTATTCATCCTTCAGTTTTACCATACGATAGAAATGCCTTCAACAACTCTATCCCCTTCCTCGATACTTAATCAACATGGAATTAAAAATCGCTTGCAATTTACTATATATAGAAAACCACCATTCGCACCCAAACTATTTACATTGGCTATCTAATCATTCCCCACACACAAAATTAATTAGCTGTTCTGTCATCTCTTTCTCCGTGCCTTTCGTATATATGCTTCCCCCTCTTCTAGCACAGAAAACTAAATACAATCCACAATACTTTCAAATCACTTTACGATCCTGAGTTTTTCATCACAAAGGATTTAACAAAGCAAAAAAAGAGGTACTATAGCACCTTTCCCACGATAAACTTGCAACACCTCCTTTTTTACCAATTCCTGAAACGCGGTAACTAGGCTCGAACAAATATTACCAAAAAATACTACCCTCATTCCATCAAAATAACATCACCTTAAATAAACATTCTCAAACCCGCCAAAACGAAAAGAAAGATTCTCGCCCCAAAAGCTGGTATATATGCAACATCCCCTGCAAAATATTTCAATAAAACATATATAGGTGAAACCAAGATTTTGCAAAGAAAGAAAAATCAACATATCAGGTCGACCTGCACAAAGGACAGCATAAAGTTCAGCTTTAACAAGGTCATAGGCGTAACACAGGCCACTCTATCAATATCAAAAATATAAAGATAATCAGAAATATCAATCACACGAACCATCGCAAAAATCATGGAATCCTTTTGCAATTTATAATAGTAACAACTACAATAAGCATCTGGTGAAGTTAAGATAGATTTTTATACAAAATGATCTGTAAACATCAAAATATTTCAACAACATCCATGAAGAAATAGCAGACCAACTGAAACACACTTGAACTGATGAAGAACAAGAAAGAAATCCAGTCTCTTAGCCTGAACAGAGGTCTCGCGTGTCGGACGGAAAATTAGCTTTCCTTTTTAAAATTTATTTCATTAAAAAAAAGTGTCTTTAACAATGTTTTTAATTTGTGTACATTTAGTAATAAAATGAAGTGACAGTAAAGCCTAATACTAAAAAAGAATCCAAGGTTCCCTCTCTAAAGTAATAAATATACTAATAATATATATAATATTATATATATATATATATATATATATATATAATATATATATATATATATATATATATATATATATATATATTATATATATATATATATATATATAAAAAATATATTATATATATATAATATAATTATATATATATAATATACTTATATATTATAACATATAATATATATTATATATATATTTCTAACTTATATATATATATATATATATATATATATTAATTCAATAAATAAATAATTTCGAAAAGAGATTTCGGAAAATTTTTGATTTTCTTGAAGATATTTACTTTAAAAAAATAAATACATTAATATTTTAACAATTATATTTATTTTCCTTTTCCGAATTCGTTTGATATATCAAATTTCGAATATTTTTATGTTAAAAACTCGGAAAAATTATAATTTGGCCTCAATTTTAATTTGAAATCATAGTAAATACCAAAAAAAAATTGATTATATTTAGGTATGTTTGTATATTTTGCATTAATTTATAACAAAGGAGTAATAGAATTAAAATATATTTTTTTATTTTGTTTGATTTAACCCTCTATTATTTAGTGTAAATTTACAGTTAACCCCGGCAGAAAACCCCGGTTTTTCCTGATTTTTGGCCGGGGCCGGGGCGGGGCCGGGGTGGGGCTATAAATTCTTCAAGTCTTTTCTTTAATGCTTCGCTGTTTCCTAGCTACAGGTACTAAAAAACATTTCCTTGAAACTCTTTTGATACCTCCCGAAACCCATTTACTT
>JABUQX010056625.1:10000-15000 GCA_015478945.1 Trachelipus rathkii
ATTTTTTATTTTTTTTTTTTTTTGATAATTTGAACAAAACGGAGTTTCAGGTCGAAGTTTAAAGAATTAACTAAATTAGATAGATTGAACTAAATTAAATTAAATAAAATTCATTTTAATTATTTTAAACACATAAAGTAAAAACAAAAAATAATGTAAAGAAAATATATATTTTATTAACAGTTTGACTTGTTACAAATTATATTTAAATAAATAAAATTAAATAAATTTAACTAAATAAAATTAACTAAATTTAACTAAATAAAATTAATAAAATAAAAAAAAATAAAAAATGAAAAAATAATTTTATTGAAATATATGAATTAATTTGATAATTAATATTTAACTAAAAAGCAACAATATTAAAATAAAACAATGAAATATAATAAAACCTTTTAGGGATCAACAAATTTTTATGGTTCATAAAAAATAAAGAGAAAGTTAAATTTATAAATAAATAATTAATTATTAATTAATTCAATAAATTAATAAAAAAAAAGTGAGGAACAAATTTTAGATTAAAAATAAAAATATATTCTATTTAATTACAAATCATTGCTAAATTCTTAGTTGTAATTAAACCAATTGAAAAGCAAAAGTTTTAAGTTTCATCAAACTAATTTTAATTTATTAATTAAATTAAAAAGTTTAATTAAAGTAGATTATTTTCAAAAAGTGGTTGATAAACAAGATAATTTCCGTTAAAGAATAAAAAAAATTAATTTATATTTAAATTATAAATATAATAAGTCAGAAATTAGTGAATTAAATTAATTTGATGAACAACAAATTTTAGGTTCATATAAAAAACATGTTTAAATTATAATTATAATTAAATTATAATTTGATAATTAAAAATCTTTATGGAACAACCAATTGATATCAAGGAAAATTCAAATTTTTATTCTAATTATATTGTAAATTAAATATTAACTAAAGCAAAAGTAAACTATAAAAGAAATTATAACATTTTATTTATAAAAAAAATTTAAAAGATTATAAAGTTTAAAATAAAAAATATAATTAAATTATATATAATTTTGAGTAATGAAAAAATTTAGGTTATAGAAAAAAATATAATTTATAAATTAAATTATAAATTATGAATTAAATTATAATATTACGATTAAAGCCAATTGAGTATAAAAATTTAGGTTCAGAGAACAATTAAAAAGAATATAATAATAAATTAAATTATAATTATGTTTAAATTAAAAGTATGGTTAAATTTTAAATTGTAATTAAATTATAAATTATAAATTATAATTAACAATTTATTGTAATAAATTTCTCATAAAAGATATTTTAAATAGATTCTAATTGGAAGGATTAACAAACGCTGAAATTTTAAATTCGATGACATAAATTTGGGAAATGAAATAAAAAAAAATGATACATAAAACATTATAAAAAAAACCATTTTATAAGAAAACTTTTATTTTTTAAAGTTTCTGATTTTTTAATATCTTATTTATATTAAAGAAAAACTTGATTATATTAAAATTTGAGATTTATTTATAAATTATGTTATAAATTATAATGATGTTATGGTCATGTTTTTTTTTGGTTTTTTTTTGTATTGAAATAGAACTAGTTTTTTTTTCGCAATACGGTAGACAAATGTTTGAAGAATATGTCTGAACGGACCACACCATTCATGTAGCTCAGCGAAATATTCTGCTAAATATGATATATATATATAATATATATATATATATATAGTATATATATATATATATATATATATATATAAAATATATTATTATATATATATATATATATATATAATAGTAGTATATATATATAGTATATATATTAATATTATATATATATATATATATATAATATTTAACTATATATATATATAGAGCTGGGCGTTGCGCCACCAAGTTGCGCCTATGACGCCTATGCGCCTCATGGCGCACTATCAATTCCGTACGCGCAAAGGCGCAATAGGCGCAAACAATTTTTAAAAAGGTCCGGACTAAGCCACAAGGCGCACAGCAATTCGTGCGCCTATAGCGGCCTATGATACATGGAACCAAAGCATTTTTTTTACCCCTAAAAGTTAGAACTTAGAAGCTTGGCGAACTTGTATCATTCTAAAAAACCAGTGTAAACATATATTTATATAAAGATAATATACATAGAAAATGAATATATATATATATATATTATATATATATATATATATATATATATAGATATATATTATATATATATATTATACTAATATATATATATATATAATATATATATAGTATAGGCTGGTTCAGAAGTTCTTAACTACAAATAAATTGGCAACTATGGCTCTGAAGATTTTCAACTTCTGCAGCGCTCGAGCTGAACCTCCTGGGGAAAACATGGATCACAAGGACATGGAGGAGGAAAAGGACGTGTAGATATCAGTTTACGGTGTTTTAATTACAAAAATTAATAGATGTGTTTTTCTTCCTTATAAAAGCAATGCTTTTATATCGCACAAAAGTTACTTTGCAAATAAATTTAGCGAAACATGCCAACCAGCCGCGGAAAAAGTTTCGTAGGGCGCAAAGGCGCATAGGCCGCATAGGGCGCTAGGCGCATTGATGTGACCAAAAATAAGGCGCATAGGCGCTAAGCGCACTAGGTTCCGGGCGCATAGGCGCATAGGCGCAGGCGCAACTCAAAAAAATTATAGGCGCGCCCAGCTCTGATAATCATATAATATATATATATATATATATAATATATATATATATATATATATATTATATATATATATATATATATATTATGGCTCTTGTTGATTATCAGCATCCAGTTAAGCTAAAGCCAATTTTATTTTAAAACCTACTAAATCGAACACAATGAACAGCAACGCCTCACAGTGTTAAACGATTGAACTTTTTTTCTAATAAGTTAGTTAGGTTAGTTATTGAAAACTAATGGAAGTGAATAAATTACTTATTATAAGTTTAGTTAAATGGAAAGTGTAAATAAATTAATAACATGAGTTTGTGAGGTAAATTCCTGTTATAAGTTTGGTTAATAAGATTTTAAACAATAGTTCAAAAAAATAATTAGGGTTTTTTGTGTTTTTTATACAGAAAAATGTGAAGCTCACTTATTATTACAATTAGCGACAAAATTGTGAATTTTTTGTGTTTTTTACAGTTATAACAAGTTTCTTGAACAAGGAAAACAAATTATAATCTTGAATGGTTTCACAATAAAATTTTAACAGAAATTGATTGCAGTGAAATTTTTCCAAAAATATATTCATTACTGTATTTCCAAAACTAAATTAATGTAACAATGCTCATGAAATGGAAATTGCATTTCGAGAAAAAAAGAGCACACGTATGGAAATGTAATGTTTACCCATGTAGGGAAAGTTAACAATAGACTTAACTAAACTAAATGCTGGAGGTTAAATATATATATATATAATATATTATAATAATTAGTATATAGTCTCTCTAATAATTTATACATCACTATGCCTACTATATGTATAAACATATGGTTTATATAGTATATATATATATTATATATATTAATTATATATATATATGGCATAATTACTGAACGTGATCATTAGAATTATCTCGAAAAAGAATGACACTCATAGAAGCAGCACGAACTACGTCTGCAGTTGTGACAACAGTTTTTGACTTTGGTACTGTAAAAAAAATTCGAAAAGTAGGATTCCACACTTTCATTAAAAAAATTAAATATTTGGAATCAGCGTATAAAAGCTTATTATATGTAAGTCGTTTTATGATTTTAAAACTAACAAACACCCTGGAGCCCCCAAAAATTGAAGTTCAAGGAATCACGGCTCATTAGGGGGCTCGAGCCGATGGGGGACAGAGGGGGGGCGAAAGTTCACCGCGTCGTCCAACTAGAGGCCGAGAGACCCCGTACCTCCTGAATATCTTAATGCGGTCCTACTTAGGGTACGCCAGGGTATTCCGTTAGTTTTAAATCATAAAACGACTTTACATATAATAAGCCTTATACGCTGATTCCACATATGTAATTTGTTTTTCTGTAAAGTGTCGTACTTCTCGAGAATTTTTTTTTACATTCGGTAATAAGCTTTATACATCCTGATTCCAAATATGTAATTGGTTTTCTGTAAATGTCATTCTTTTCGAGATAATTCTCCTGACCCTTTGTAAATTATGCTCACATATATATATATATATATATAATTCATAGTATATATATATATATATATTATAATATATATATATATAATATAATTATATAATATAATATATATATTATATATAATATATATATAAATATATATATAATATATTATATATATTATATATTATATATATATATCATATATATAGTAAACTACTTACTTCATAATACTGTAATTTATTTTCTTGTGACTGTTGAACTTTTTATTATTATAAAGTGTTCTTTCCCAATTTTACTTTTATTTCAATACGAAGAACCTTGTTAATATTAATTAATACGAGTAGTAATACGTTATAGTAAGGAAATAACAATAAGGCAAAATTCTTATAAAAAAAATGTTCGAATCCATGCAATCGATATGTATATGGAAGTGGATGCTGATCAACAGAATAATCCATATATATATATAATATCTATAATTATATATATATATATATATATATATATATATTATATAATATATATATATATATATATATATATAATATATAATATATATTATATATATTATATATATATATATATATATATATATATGCTCCAAATATTTTGGAAACTTTTGTAAAAAATGGTTAAAGTTTATATATAATATACCTTATATGTAAAATTTACTCACCAATATTTCAAACCTAAAAAGTATTTAGTGAAAACAGTTGAGAGAGAGAGAATTTTTTTCCAGAGATTTAATTTAAATTATATAATTTTAATTCAGAAATTTCTAAATTAGTTTTTAAGCCGTTTATATATTTGCATTCATTTAAATTTTAATTTTCAGCTCACGTGTCTGAGGATAGTGATTA
>JABUQX010056625.1:20000-59081 GCA_015478945.1 Trachelipus rathkii
ACTTTTCCTCGCTAAACTCCATTAAAGATTCTCAAACAAGCGATTACATTACGTCTTCTCCCTTCTTCTCTTCTCTTATATATGTTTGCTGTTAAATGGTCAGCATCTCCTGGCCTCTTCCATATTACAGTATATTAATAATATATATATATATATATATATAATATATATATATATATATATATATTATAATAATATATATAATATATTATATATATATATAAAATATATATTATATAATATAATACTTGACCAAGTTATAATAATATATATATATATATATATATATATATATATATATATATATTAAACTATATAATATATATAATTATATATATATATATATATATATATATATATATATGTAATATATAATAATATAATATAATAATATTAATATAATATATATATAATATATATATATATATATATATATTATAATATATATATATAATATAATATAATATATATATATAATTAGATATATTATATATATATAATATATATATATATTATATATATATATATATATATATATAATATATTATATATTATATATATAGATAAATATATATATTATATATATATATAATATATATATATAATATATTACATATAATACGTAATTATTATATATCATATATATATATATAATTATATATATATAATATATATATATTATATATAATGTATATATATATATATATATATATAAATCATCAGTCCTCCACGGCTTTCTCCCGCAGATTGGTGTGTGTCGCAAACAATACACCGAAACAAATTAAGAAGAAAACAAAAATCTAGGTTAAAGAAAGGCTTCCCACATTTCATTACCCTTGAATGCCGAGCCCGTGCAGTAAAAATCACCTAAGCTTCACACATTCAACACAAAACTTTCCACTGTTAACCTTCATCCTTGATTTGTTAGGGTTCATTCCCTGTGCCAGGCCCACAACCAAACATAATGATATGATATTCTCATCCCCAACCCCTGACTGATACGGCATTCATCACATATTTCACCATCTCAACGCAAAATCAATTATACTCTTCACTTCGACACCAACGTCTCGTATAATTATGATAGTTTTGTGTGTGAACCAAAGGATTTACCTTACACACATATCTCTCTCCTCACAAAAATCAATTACCTTCTATCATCTCATTTCTCCCAAAACCCAAAGGCCCATCTTAATTTCATCCCTCTATTTGATCAACCATCCACCCATTCATGTCTCCAACACAGAATTATTCTTGAAGCCCTTACACCCTGTCTAAAAACACTATTCAGATCGTTCTGGAAAAATCTCACTCTTCTCACATTTCCCCCTCAGATAGAACCCAAATGCCTACAAACCACACAATCATTAACCTTCTTAAAAACTTGAATTTAAACATTAGTTAATTCTAGTACTCCACAAAAAAATCCATCCATAGCTCTAAATATGCCTTCCTCTCCCCTTCCCATTCTATCTCCCACTCTCAGCACACACATTTCACTCACACCACAATCCTCACCAACTTCTTTTAATTCCTCATGAATAGATCTGAAATAAAATGTGTAATTTACATTTTTACTACCCTTTCTCAAAATAATATGCAATTCTATTCGCTTTGTTACTAATGTAGTAGTAGTAGTAGTAGTAGTAGTAGTAGTAGTAGTAGTAGTAGTAGTAGTAGTAGTATTGTAATAATTTTTCAATTTGGAAGTTGCAAAGGAATAATATTCTCCATTTGTCTTCTCTCTGAATTTTTTGAAATTCATTGTTCTTCACCCCAATGACTTCCTCTAGCTCTGGAGATTCAACTGGTGAACTCGTTTTATTTATCTGTCAATCCATAAGAATCTCCAATAGTTGTGCAGCTTCTTACTCATATCGCTGATCGCTTTGGAGGTGAACCAAAATTAATTTGACCATTTCTTAAATACCAATCTTTTGATTTTGTTATTATACTCTTTTCTATGCTCGTTTGTATATTCACAATGTGCATTTGCTTCTTATTTAATTAAAACTGTAATTTGAGGATTTTTTTTCTGTTTCTGGGTTTATGCAACTTTTTATAGTCATGTTACTATTGTGCGCATATCTTAAGACTTAAGTCAGCTTGTCGATTGAAAAACTGATTAATTTAGTGTTCCATTTCATTATAGTCAATAGGTTTCTCTCCATGATTTCTTGTCTTGAATTATAATTACTCTAAACTGAGGTAAACAAATTTTTATTACCAAGGATATTCATATCTGTCAATAATGGTCTTCTGCCGAAACTTTAATGAAGATGATTGAACAAACCAAATTCCGTTTTTAAAAAAACCCTAGTTCTTTTTGCTCTTCCTGCGCCGACTGAAGAAGGTGGCATTAATGCTTTTTGTTTCATGACGAAAATGTTGGCAGTTGTTGATGCCGAATTTTTCTCATTCAGCAACATGTTCATGCCATAGCAGTCGTTGTTTTTTTTTGCAAACTTTTTCTATTTTTATATAGGTAGAAACTGCGCTCTCAACCTTTTTAACTTCATCCTAGATTCGTGTTTCAAGAGCTCTGTGAAAGTCTACACCCCATCAGCTTTAAGAGTCTACAGGAAATATAATGGTGAATTCATATCAATTAGATATCAAAAAGTGCCGAGATTATTTTTAATTACGAACCAAAAAGGAATGCCAACGCAGAAACTACCTTGAAAATTTGCTTACGATGTCTCATTTTGTTCCTTTAACAATTAATTTTTCATTCAATTTGAAAAGGGATAAATCATAGTTCTACAAAAAATTTTTTTTTCAATACTCTAGTAACATTACACTGAAATGTAGAAGCGTTGTAGAAGAGATCTTAACCTTCTTTTTATTGACTAGTTACAATAAATTTGCCTATTGTTTATTATGCAAAAAGGTGTAGGGAAAATTGTAGGATTATGTTCAATGTCTGCAGTGTAAAAACACATTAATTATCTTTTGAAAATGTATAAATTGTGAGATTTATTCTATGAATACTTTCATTTCTTACACACATTATGTATTTTTACCATCTATTTCACGAAAATTCCTGTTGCATGATACATTTCAAATATATTTTCATCCTGTTCCATCAATATTTCACTGAAAATTAAATTATTGTTAGAGGTAAGGGTAACAACCTTAGTACCTTCTTCGAAATAACTGTCTTAAATCGCCTAAATATATTCTTATTGAAGATCCTTCCATATAAGTATAATAATATGGGCAT
This sequence comes from Trachelipus rathkii, assembly GCA_015478945.1. Classification (NCBI taxonomy): domain Eukaryota; kingdom Metazoa; phylum Arthropoda; class Malacostraca; order Isopoda; family Trachelipodidae; genus Trachelipus; species Trachelipus rathkii. The sequence goes on from JABUQX010056625.1 coordinate 23,224, forward strand.
ACCACAGGTTATTCACCCTAAAAATTGGCTTAGAGCTATCTAAATTCACGAAAAACTGACCTCCCTCGTAATCCTAAGGGATTTTTATTCCTTCCGCCTAAACGCTCACATGAACACTTATGTTCCCACACCGGTAATGGATTACTGACATACTTGACAGCAGAATATATATATATATATATATATATATAATATATATATATATATTATATATATATATATATATATATATATATATATATTAATTGAAAATTAAAGATATATAAATATAGATTATATATATATTATATAATATAATATATATAAAATATATATATAATATATATAATAATATATAATTATATATATATATATATATATAATATATTATATATATTATATATCTATATTAATATATATATATAAATACTATATTATAATATATTATATATAGATATAATATATATATATATATATATAATATAAATATATATATATATATAATATATTATATATAATATATATATAAATATATATAATATATTATATATATATATATATATATATAATATACAATATAATATATAATAATGATAATAATATAATAATAATAATATAATAATAATAATAATAATTAATAATAAATAATAATAATAATAAAATAATTATAATAATAATAATTATCATATTATTATTATATTATATATATATATATATATATATATATATATATAATAATATATTATATATATATAATATATTATATATATATATATATATATATATAATATATATATATATATATATATATATATATAATATATATATTTGCGTCAAGTAGTCAGTAATCCATTACCGGTGTGGGAACATAAGTGTTCATGTGAGCGTTTAGGCGGAAGGAATAAAAATCCCTTAGGATTACGAGGGAGGTCAGTTTTTCGTGAATTTAGATAGCTCTAAGCCAATTTTTAGGGTGAATAACCTGTGGTATGCCCATATTATTATACTTATATGGAAGGATCTTCAATAAGAATATATTTAGGCGATTTATTAACAAAGACTGTAGTCGAGAATCTCAAAATCATCATCATCACCTTGAGGAAAAATTAAGCTTACAGAGCTCTTCAAATTGTAATGAAGCATGTTCCTGTAGCAGCAAAAGTAATTCTAGTGAAGATATTATTACTTGTATTCAGTTAGATAAAGATCAATCAAAAGATGATGTAAGTAGGCAGACATTGAACATAATCCTACAATTTTCCCTACACCTTTTTGCATAATAAACAATAGGCAAATTTATTGTAACTAGTCAATAAAAAGAAGGTTAAGATCTCTTCTACAACGCTTCTACATTTCAGTGTAATGTTACTAGAGTATTGAAAAAAAAATTTTTTGTAGAACTATGATTTATCCCTTTTCAAATTGAATGAAAAATTAATTGTTAAAGGAACAAAATGAGACATCGTAAGCAAATTTTCAAGGTAGTTTCTGCGTTGGCATTCCTTTTTGGTTCGTAATTAAAAATAATCTCGGCACTTTTTGATATCTAATTGATATGAATTCACCATTATATTTCCTGTAGACTCTTAAAGCTGATGGGGTGTAGACTTTCACAGAGCTCTTGAAACACGAATCTAGGATGAAGTTAAAAAGGTTGAGAGCGCAGTTTCTACCTATATAAAAATAGAAAAAGTTTGCAAAAAAAAACAACGACTGCTATGGCATGAACATGTTGCTGAATGAGAAAAATTCGGCATCAACAACTGCCAACATTTTCGTCATGAAACAAAAAGCATTAATGCCACCTTCTTCAGTCGGCGCAGGAAGAGCAAAAAGAACTAGGGTTTTTTTAAAAACGGAATTTGGTTTGTTCAATCATCTTCATTAAAGTTTCGGCAGAAGACCATTATTGACAGATATGAATATCCTTGGTAATAAAAATTTGTTTACCTCAGTTTAGAGTAATTATAATTCAAGACAAGAAATCATGGAGAGAAACCTATTGACTATAATGAAATGGAACACTAAATTAATCAGTTTTTCAATCGACAAGCTGACTTAAGTCTTAAGATATGCGCACAATAGTAACATGACTATAAAAAGTTGCATAAACCCAGAAACAGAAAAAAAATCCTCAAATTACAGTTTTAATTAAATAAGAAGCAAATGCACATTGTGAATATACAAACGAGCATAGAAAAGAGTATAATAACAAAATCAAAAGATTGGTATTTAAGAAATGGTCAAATTAATTTTGGTTCACCTCCAAAGCGATCAGCGATATGAGTAAGAAGCTGCACAACTATTGGAGATTCTTATGGATTGACAGATAAATAAAACGAGTTCACCAGTTGAATCTCCAGAGCTAGAGGAAAGTCATTGGCGGTGAAGAACAATGGAATTTCAAAAAAAAAAATTCAGAGAAAAGAAAAAATAGCAAAATATGATTCCTTTTCGAGTTTAAATAGACAAAAAATACAATACTACTACTACTACTACTACTACTACTACTACTACTACTACTACTACTACTACTACTACATTAGGAAATAAGTTTAAAAAACTCCAATTTTTTAATTCGAAAACAGTCACGTGATTGTGTAAAGCGCACATTTTATTTGCTTACTGTGACTGAACAAAGATAAAAGGAAGTGGTGAGGACGAATGGTGTGGAGTGAAATGTGTGTGCTGAAGTGGAGAAGAATGGGAAGGGGAGAGAGAAGGCAATATTTAGAGCTATGATGGATTTTTTTTGTGGGAGTACTAGAATTACTAATGTTTAAATTCAAGTTTAAGAAGGTTAATGATTGTGTGGTTGTAGCATTTGGTCTATCTGAGGGGGATGTTGAGAAGAGTGAGATTTTTCTAGAACGATCTGAATAGTGTTTTAGACAGGGTAGTAAGGGCTTCAGAATAATTGTGTTGGGAGACATGAATGGGTGGATAGGTGATCAAAAGAGGGATGAAATAACATGCCTTTGGGGTTATGGGAGAAAATGAGAATGATAGGAAGGTAATTGATTTTTGTGAGGAGAGAGATATGTGTGTAAGTAATCCTTTGTTCAAACACAAAACTATCCATAATTATACGAGAGTTGGTGTCGAAGTGAAGAGTATAATTGATTTTGCGTTGAAGATGGTGAAATATGTGATGAATGCCGTATCAGTCAGGGGGTTGGGGATGAGAATATCATATCATTATGTTGTTAGTGGGCCTGGCACAGGGAATGAACCCTAACAAATGACAAGGATGAGGTACCACAGTGGAGTTTTGTGTTGATGTGTGAAGCTCTAGGGTGAATTTTGACTGCAACGGGCTCGCATTCAAGGGTATGAAGTGGAAGCTTTCTTTAACACTTAGATTTTGTTTTTCTTCTTAACTATTGTTTCCGGTGTATTGTTTGCGGACACCACACCCAATCTGCGGAGAGCCGTGGGGACTGATGATTTACTATATATATATATAATATATATATATAATTATATATATAATATATATATAATAATAAATATATATATATTATAATATATATATATTTACCTTGTATATGTATAAAATACAATAATATTTCTATATATATATATATATATATATATTAAGAGTATATATATATATATATATAATATAATAATTATATAATATATATATATATATATAATAAATAATAATATATATATAATATTATATATATAATATATAATATCTATATAATATTATAATATAATATATATTATATATAATATTAATATATATATATATATATAATATATATATATATATTATTTATATATATATATATATATATATATATATATATATATATATATATATATATATATATATATATATATATATAATATATATATTTATAGATTTATATATCCAGAAATCTGTGCTTGAAAACCCAGATACAAGATGTATAATATATATATATAATATATATATATTATTATATAATATATAAATATATATAGATATATATATGAATATATATATATAATTATATATTATATATATATAATATATATATATATATACTGTATATATGGAAAGAGCCCAGGATGTGACCATTTAACAGCAGAAATATATAAAGAAAGAGAGAGGGAGAAGACGTAATGTAATCGCTGTTGAGAATCTTTAATGGAGTTTAGCCGAAGGAAAAGTTACCATTGGAATGAAAAAAAGGCAAACATATGCCCAAATTTTAATAAAAAAATGTCAAGGGGTAAATGCAAAAAATTATAGAGGCATATCCTTTCTGTCCCACGCCAGCAACATATATGAGAGAATCTTAGAGAAAAGTATGAGAGAGGGCGTAGAAAACAAGTTGAATAAAGCACAGAATAGATTAAGACCTGGGAGAAGCAAAGCCGATCTCATCTTCAGTCTGAAGATGTTAATAGAAAAAAACAGAGTGAACAATTCAAATGTATGTAGTATTCATAGGCTTGGAGAAGGCTTTCTATGAGAATCCTCAGTGACCAGTACTACTACTAGGGAGAATACCCGAAGCTGGTGCGATTCATCAAAAATATGCATGTAAATATTGAAAACGCTGTTAAAACAGTACACGGTATGAGTGAATTAATAATTACAGTAGGGTCAGGCGTTAGGCAAGGAAGGGTGCAATCACCAGTAGTTTTTATTATATACACGAATAGATGTATAAGGGAAGTAGATCTGGAAAGGGAGGAGAAATGTTAATGGTACTAGCATATGCTGAAGACTTAGCAATAGTAACGCAAGGAAAAGAAAACTGCTAAAAGCAATAAAGAGGTGGCGAAATATATTTAAAGAGCTAGTAATGAAATGAACAAAGGGAAGACGGAAGTGATGAGAATGGCGAGATGGCGAGAGGGCGAGAGAGAGAGTTGATATTGTTGCAGAATGTAAAAGATAAAAAGAGAGGTGGAAAGGTTTAGCTATCTAATAAGTGTTGTGGTGAGCTCGGATGGAGATCCGGCAAAGGAAAAAGAGAACAGGATAATTATATTTTCGAGTGGCGTAGGACAGCTATACCTACTATACAGATATGACACTAGAAAAGTAAATACACTGATATATACAGCGATACTAAGAACAACATTGATATATGGGGCTGAGACCCGGACATAGACTACAAGAACAAAGAGTAGGGTGGAGGTTGCGGAAATGAGAGTTCTCAGACTGATTAGAAGAGTTACTTACCTACTTAACAAGCGATAATGTCTGAGAAGTGTCGACATAAGCAGGGAGTTGATTGTGGAGCCTATCGGAGCGATCATAGAGGCACAACAATTAAGATGGTTCGAGCATATGAGTAGAATGGAAGATGAAAGATAATCCTATGCGAAATTCTACATGGAGCCTGAGTGTAAAAAGTGTGGGAAACCAAGAAAATCATGGAGAGTATGAGCTGGATCTGCAGATTGGCCCTCAGTGGACTTCACCACTGGAGAATGGGAAGACAGTGTATATCAGAACAGGAAAATGTGAGAACTTCATCACGAAACAAGGCAGTTTCTTAACCACGCGCCTGATGATATATTATTATATAAATAAATATATATATATATAATATTATATCTGTGCTATATATATTAATATATATTATATATATATATATATATATATATATATAATATATAATATAGATATATATTATATATATCTTAATATATATATTTATATTTCTTCATAAGTATAATTGGAGAAACCAAAATATGTAATACCAGACTATGCTCACAATAATACTAAACCTATATCGCGAAAACAGCGAACACCAACAGACAACTTTTCGTCTTTGCGCAAAACAACCGCTTAATATAATATACACAGCTTACAAACACAGCACTAAGACCTCTACAACTTAAGGTAGATTTAAAATATTTTTACCCACAGCGGAAATAAGCCCCACCTCGCTCTACCGCAGTACGTCAAATTTACCCGTCTACTATTAACGAGTAAAATATAATTAATATGATATTCATATTATAATATAATATATATAAATGTAATACTATTATCAATAAGTGATAATCGTTTAAATAATATATTAACTAATATTGATATTTACATTATATATTATATATATATAAATGTACGAAATTAATTATAAAATAACATAATATCTAATACTAATTACCTATAAAAAGCAAGTAAATCTATAGTCAATTTAAAACATAAAGTATACCATAAAGCGCGTTACTTTGATTAGCCTTACATACACTATAGTAGATACTCTATGCGCCCAATTTGATTGGTTACTGCACTGATGTTTACTGCTTTTAAACTTCGGTGCTGAGCATTTACATATGCTTATTATACTATTCAATTTTAATATTACTTCATTGTCACTTATTCTGTTTACATTACTTCACTTAAATACTCTTACTATGCTCTTATTACTTGCACTTAACTGTTACTGCTTTATATACTGCTTATAACTTATTAATACTGCTTATACTGCATTTAACTTTCTGCTTTATTAGCTTTATAACTACATCATATAACATTAACATAATCCTATTTAAACATGTTAAAAAGCTAGTAGTATAAAAAACAACATAGAGCGTTACCTAACAAAAGAGATAGTTGATGTGAGAAGTCACTAATAGCCTATTGATTTACTGCATATACTTACTTATTACTTCATCCATGCTTTTAACTGCTATATAACACTTCGACTTATATCTAGCCTTTAACCTCTTGCTTTACTGCTTTAAACTTAATTATAATATTATTGTTTAATTTAACTTTTATATAATCATATATTATATAATTATATATAAATACTATTTTATTTTAAATTTGAGATAATAATCGGTTTGCTATTGATGTTGATAAATTTTAAATTACAATTAACGAAAATCATTTATATTATAATAAATAATTTCGTACAAATAATTTTTATTAATAATCTATATTTTATATTGTACTTAAATTATAATTAACTTCATCATTATTCATACTTGAGACATAGTATATTGAGATTATAATAGATATATATGTGAGAAAATTATACTGTTCCTACATAAGTCTCTAGTATATATGTCTTATTAGATCGTGACATACCTAAATAAGTGTTGGTGACGTCGCGTTAAAAACTCATGTTGTCTATATAAGTATTTTAAAAGAAATGTATATATTTGAGAGATAGATTTTCATTTGAACATAATAATAGGTTATATGTGGAAGTTTTATAATGTTTTACCATGTATAAGATTAAGAGTTTAAAGTAATATAAAGATGATGATTTATTAGATTATCATGACCAAAGAAGTTTAATTATTACCTTAAAGGGGGGGTAATATTATTAAGGACATAATACATGATATCTATAGTATACGTTATATCTTTTGCACAATACTTACACCATGAGCAAACACACAAACTATTATATGTATTAGAGAATTTATAATAGGCACCAAAATTGAATATTTTAAAATTATAGTCAAATAATGTACGTATATCTACAGAGATTTAATATTTATCTCACATTCTAATAATATTCTCAATTGTGTATTTTACATAAACCGCAGATAATATATATTTCATCAAAGCAGTACATAAATGTACGATAAGTTGTTTTACTATTTAAACACTACAAGATATATTTACTATGTTTGGTACAGAGTAAAGAAGATCATGTAGTTAAATAGTTAATTGTTATATTCATAATTGGGCTAACTCATAATTTGATTTTCCACTTCTTCAAAGGAAAGAGTTACTATAAAAAAATAATAAATGAGATGTTACTACGGATTCCACAATCGGTGTATGTTGATTTGTGACTATCACCCAAATTAAGAGCAACGACACAGAGATAGCTTGCTTATCAATAAAGCCACGATAACAACATTCTAACCTCGAGATAGAGAAACTGATCATACAATACGCATGCACGAAATAAATAGAGCACTGTCTCGCTTGCTCAGTGCAAAGAGATTATTATTACTATATATAATAAAAAAAAATTTAAAAAGCTATGACCCAAAAGCGTTGGATTTGAAAACCAACGATTACACATAGAGAATGAGAAATCGTAGAAATTCTATCCATGTTAAGATATTATTAATATTAATATTAATTTTTGATATATTTGTCAGATATTAGATTTTAAATATATTAATAAAAGTGAATAAATGCTTCACACTTATTTAACAGATCCATCAGAAATATAAGCTAACGTCTTTGTCTATGATAAGTATAAGAAACAGAAATCATTATCAAAATACTCTTCACCTACGCACTCAATCTATCTAAAATTATGAAAATATAAATAAATAAGAAAGTTACTATATGACAGAAAAAGAAGAGAAGAAGATGTTATGGTTTCCAATCGGACACCTATAACTATATAACTTCTCCTTTTACTATAAACTTTTATCGCTCCAATCGATAACTAAGTGTTTCTCCCAAATACCTAGATGCGAAAGAAGTTGCATCTCCACAGCTCCAGTATTCATAGATGTATGAAGAAAAAATGCATAGTATAATGAAAGTACAGCATCTGTAGCGAGAATATATACATAGTATTTCTTACTCATAAGTGTCCATTCAACGTCGACAAATAATCTCACAACTATGGCACTAGTTGGATATGCCTTACACTCGAGCTTACCGCGATAAAAGTTCCATCAAATCGACTCATAGTGTGTTCATCCAGTCACACGCACCAGCAACACGAGAACAGAATGATTACAGTTGCCCACCCCCGTGAGCAGTAAAACCCTAGCACTTAACCATCTTATCACGAATCACGAAAAAGCTTGCAAACATCATGAGTCTGACCTCAACTGTCTATATTGTGTTATTGGAAAACTAATGAATTCTCTTGATATTGTGAACGATAGCAACATTATCTTCCAAGCTTCAATACCTTACCTCCATGTAGCTATATGATCCTAAAGTTAACATAGCCAAATAAATCTCAATGCAATGAGAGAAAGATAATGTCTACCAATATTCAATAAAATTCTAGAAATTAAACATACTCAATAGCTGCGAGAGAGAATAAAACGTCATGCTTATTATATCAGTCGTGCTCTTACTATACCAAAATTAGGATAATTCCTTTAACAAGACATATGCGACCGTACATCACCGTCCCTACTACTTAGTCCCAGTTAAACCTTATGATGTTATGATCTATGTGAGTCATAAAATTATATTACCTATGATATGACAACTTGAAGTGATAACATGAAAATGATATACTTTAATAAATATTACTCTAGTAAGAGATGTAATTACATAAATAGAAACGTCTAGATACACATACAGAATAGTCAATTATATAATAATTTTTAAAAAGACACAAATTAAATCTTGAGAATGCATAAAGCACGTATAATCGATAAATAGATGTTGAATATTTAAAGGAGTTCAGAGGAGATATGATCCTTGAATAGATCCTCGATTTGTCTCACTAAACTATTTTGAAAGAGCATTTAAGCTTAGAGACCTAAGTAAGAGAGAGTGTTAACACATACATGCGAGTACATACATGTTTCTCTCCTTATAATATTTCTCACAGAAATTTCATAGGAAAATAGCACGAGAGCACGTTTAACCTTTACCTTCCTCTAAAATACAGTTTGCTCTCACATGGACTAAACCAAGACCTGATTTCAAGTCCCTACATCTAAACTTCTTTCGCTAACAGAAAAATAATCATACAATCTAATACTCAAGAAGTACACGCTATAACATCTCTGATCTTATAGATATAATACCTTTAAATATTAATAGGTCTATTATGGTATTAACTATAATTATGTATTTATCATATATTATAATAATATGATTTAATTGTTTGTTAAATAGCTATACCCATATGTGGCCTCTTATCCACAGTAGTCGCCAATGTAAGATTTCTCAATTATCGGAGATATTTATTTTGATGTAAAATTTCAACATATTTTATTTTAATTACTAAATATAATGACTATAATTAGTATTATTTAACACACGTACATGTTACAATTATTAGTACAGAGTAGTCCCACGCATCTTTTAAAGTTCAAATTCATGAAATATAGAACAGTTGCAAGTTATGGAGTACATAGGAATACGTGAAGTTTATAAAGTATCTACATCTATACGTCGTGAAGGAACCAAAAGAGTTTAGTCGGCGTTTCAAAGATATTTAGCATTTTTAATAGGTATCTCCATGATTATTGATGAGAAAAAGAGTTAAAGCAGTTTAATTGGAGGATGATAGAACACAGCAGTACATCTATCACTTAAATAAACCTAAGATAAGAAAAAAAATATCGCAATAACCACGGAAAAATGACACATTATAATCATACACGACAAGGTCAACAGATAATGACATTAATAATGGCACAAGTTAAGAAATTATCTATACACAGAATATTGATTAAATACAGCTTCTGTAATAGAAAGGTTTGCACTAACTCACAATTAATTAACATTTCATTATACAACACACTTACAGTAACGGAATGAAGATAAAAATACTCAGGTACAGCCGCTTCTAGAGTCTTAGCAAATTTATCTATCTTCTTCCAGCTAACTTCAAGCATAACTAGCATTGTGCAAAAAAAAGTAATTTTGCAATTTGCGCAAAAAAAAATTTTAAAGAGAGAGAGAGAGTACTTGGAAATTAGAATATTTAAATTACGAACTTCTATAAAATGAAGGTGCAATGAAATATTGAGTATCGCTATAACAAGCAAAAGAAATATACCTTGATTTTTTTTCCTCAGATTTTTTTGAGTACCTGACAGCATAAAAAAAAAACAGACAAACGTTAAAACATTTAAAGCACATAAAATGGAAGCCTATGACACCAAAAATGCAAAAACAGAACCTATACTGTCAAATCATGTAAAGCTAAAATAAATACAATGGAGAAAGCGAAAAAAAATGTCTCACACATTTTAATTGTTTCAAAGATGCAGCTAATAATGTTTCACAAAATACAAACACAACAATTACCTCAAAAGGCCATAGACATGAGTATATTAGTATTTTATTTAAAATACTAGTAATAATATATCTATATCAAAAATTGTATTGAAGTATTGTATTGTTTCAATTTTTCAAACTAAACACCGCACAGAGAAAATATAATATTAGAGACTCACACACCAGGAACAACAGCACACAACTGGAGAACAAAATTAACAGGTGAAATGGGGCAATTCAAAAGTTGTAAATACCTTTCGCACAACGCACCATAGAAACGTAATAAATAAACATCATAAAAAATAAAATAAAAGGCTTTTATTACTGTACAACACCACACAATGGTAAGATTTATGATATAACAAAGCTAAATCACCTATTATAATCTTTTTTGTTAGAGGGTGGTTGACTATTATAGGACAATTCACACACATCAGAAAAATCTTCTATCCTATCCTCCGTGAAATCCTCCTGCTGACCGTAGTACTCGGGGTAGTAATCTTGGTTGTATTCATCGTAAGGATAATCACTATTATTATAAGATTCATTATAAGCATTATTTAAGGCTTCGGAAGATGAGGGTTCATCTTTTTCGTAAGAGTTTTCTCTACTGGCAGTAAGAGACCTCTGAGGGGTTGAAAGTTGCTGAGCACCAATGTCCAAAAATTGTGAGGCGGAAGACGTTAGCATGGCCAGCTGGGAAGCTTACGTCGCTTGTATAATCACTATCCTCAGACACGTGAAGCTAAAATTAAAATTTAAATGGAATCAAATATATGTATCTTAATAATTTAGAAATTTCTGAATTAAAATTATATAATTTAAATTAAATACAAATCTATTTAATCTCTGGAAAAAAATTCTCTCTCTCTCAACTGTTTTCACTAAAAGAATACTTTTGAGTTTGAAATAGTGTAGTAATTTACAGATAGGTATATATATATAAACCTTAACCTTTTTTAAAGTAGAGAAACACAGTTGACAAATATATAATATATATATATATACTCTAGATCACTATATGTGAGTGAGTTGTAAGGCCAAATTAAAGATATAAATAGATTCAAGGACTTAACAGTATTATGGCCTAGTAATAGCTATATTCTACTTGATAAATTAAGAAGCGATACGATGAACACTCTAAAACATTATTTGAACAGTATCTTAAGGAATTGTAAATTCTAAAGTACGATGAGAGTTCAAGATAAGGCTTTCATGGTATGAATGAGTATGGTATAATCATTAATAAACAATTAACATTTTTTCTACTAGTAATAACAAATAAGCTATATATAGGCATATAGTTGAGAAAGTGAGTTACTCACTAAACGCTATACTAATGGAAAATACAATGCGATCGTTTCATTCTAGAATGAGTCATTTACTTAACAAACGTATACACCACTGATTTATTAACAATATATTGACCATAATTCTGCGGACGAATGCTCGAGACTCCGAACATTTTATTTTTACTAAGAAATATTTAACAGCTTACTGTTAACTCTACTCTAGAACATAAATGATCAACTCCACAGAGATTGTATTCCAATATAACCGTTATTAGATACAAATATTAACAAGTTCTCGATATGTAAAACACAAATATAAAGAGAATAAAAGAAATAAGCAAAGAGTAAAGATAATCCAACTGGAATATAAAGTTAAAACTGAATTATGTAAAGTTTACCTTCACAGCACTCAACGAGGAACAGAAATGATTATAATGATAAAAGAATATGAATCCTTATCGATAAGTAAGTATTGGACTACTGAAGTTTTAAAGTTATAAATTACCACTAAATTATATTACCAAACAATTACATGTATACGTATGATAGTTATTAAAGTATATTTATATGATAATATATTAATATGTAGGAAATAAAAATATAAAAGTGATCAATTATTATTATATTTAAAGTACAGCAGAAGTATACAAAAAATAAGATAAGTTAGTTAATTGCTTATTAATTCATAGATATAAAAAATGAATGAAAATATATATAGCTACTAATATATATATAGGAAAGAAAATATAAGCAGTTACGTGTGAAATGGCAGTGAATATCTGCCAATGAGTTTATATTACTATATATATAATATAAAATAGCAAGTTGAGTAAGAATCTATAAATTAAATCAGTATGAGTTTGATTTACTCCAATTTTGTTGAAAATATTCTATCTATTATATTTTATATATACATCCTCCTTCATCAAGTCTCATTGTGAATTTACATCACTAGATATATTAAGAGCAACTTCTACGAGATTTAACTACTGGTGGCGAAGTATTGAACTATACAACTATGGTATGAGGAATGTTTCACAGAACTTAAATTTAATATCCGTGACTAAATTATCAAGAGAATATTTAAAAAAACCGCACAATTATAAGACACATAAATTTTGTGCATACTACAAGTACGTATTATTCTGGTGTATGAACAGTGTACAGACAGCTGTATTACCGAATTGAGAGAGTTAGAGATAAAACTATAATATCACAGCGAGAAAAGACGCACTATACTACGAAATAATTCAAAAAGTATAACGTAGAATCTTTTTATCTAGAAAGAATAGCATAATGACGACCCATCATCACTATCGCTACAATAAATGACTGATAATACTTCATTTTAGAATTTTATACGAACAGATCTATCACGTTTTAAAATTCACCCTGTTGGTACCCACTGTGCAGTATATTTTTCACTCACATAGATTAAAATACTATGTACTCCTGTCTGCATTCCTGGCATTCATAGTATGTGTGATAACGGACAGCGTGGCTATGACTATAGCTCTATATCATTGCAGCTCCTTTTTAAGTGTTTATTGGTCTTAAGAACTGGAATAATGTTTCCCTTGAAGACTGTTAATATCTTCAAGATAATTCAACAATCTCTTTCTCTTCACAAGTTAAATGTAACCACGAACAAGGAAAATGCGTCTTATGTTTAGTTTACTAAATCTACATCAAAATGGCACGACGTCTACAAAACAAATTCGTTATAGAAACGTAGATAATGCCGTGTATTTTGAACGATCTATGACTTCACTCAATATACACTATCTGATTCATATATAGGATTTTTCTGTAATTTGTCTACTTTTATCACGAACTGTGGAGATAATTTATTACTGCTTCTACATATACTCTCCCACATGAACTATAAATATAGAATAAGAACGTGTCAACCTTACGTGAGTGCGCAAAATAATATTGTCCATGTAAATATTGGTTCTACGTTAACGCCCATCCACTGCTTTATTGCTCACACTCATCCAGGTATGGATAAATTTGTCATATACAATAATATCATACTGAGATTGTCAGTAATAATTCAATCTCAATGAGTAAATGAGTAACTAAGCTCTCTTTATATAAGTAAGTAGTATTATTCTTCCCAAGAGAGTAAAGTTATAACTAATCACCTAAATGTATTCATATATCTTAATACCTATACTGATATATAGATCATAATTTATTTGAACTCATGTAACGTCAGTGCAATAATAATAAAGAAAATGTTAAGAGATAATCCATATTCCCTTATACTAACCAACGGAGTATATATATTGTCAATTGTTATAATGCTAAAATATTCATAATATATAAAAGATATAAAAAGAATAATAATAAAATTAATCAAAGCAATAATGATGTAAATTATAATCCATCGAGTTGTGAGATCAGATATTATTTCATTAGCTAGATTTTAACATTAAGCGCTCATCAGAGTGTTACATACATCTTTATGAGCGATATAGAGAAGAACTCTACACTGTACAAATTAAATCAAATGTTGCCCAAATGTAAACAGCGGTATTAGGCGAGATCCAAGTAGAATGCTCTATTGATTCTCCGAAATGCACTAGGTCGTTGGTATGTTACCTCATTTTTATTGAAGCGCACCAACTTATGAGAGAGAATGAGTTTGCTAAGTCCTGGAAACATAAATAATATTTTTTGGAAAAAAATTCAACTTGCAGACTCAGACAAGCGGTTGCTCATGTATTTATATAGGTAAAAAATAGTAGCTATTATGAATATATCAAGGATCTCATGCTTAATACAATTTATAGATATTCATGCATGAGAGTTATCATAAATCTCTTCGTTCCATGAACACAGCGAGTTGAAAAAGACGTATAGCCGATGTTTCTAGAAGATCGTGTTGAGAATAAGATGTACAGCATAAAAAAATAAAGAGTTATCAATAACTAACGAATCAATTTGTCGTCACACACAAGACGATTCATATAATGGAAAAGATCTAAGCGGAAAGAAAAAAATAGCTCTATAACAAGAACAATATATTTTATTCTGAAAATGTTTATTTATATAAATATTACAATAAACTAAATAAACTTCATACTCACATTAGTCTTTGTTTTATATTAGTGAGATTTTAAAAGTTCTTTATTACTATAACAAAATCTCTTTCAATAATTATCAACGACCATAAATGAGTCATAACCCCTCAACTACAATCGTGGCACAGAAGATTATATTTATCCATTCATCTCATTCTCTCCAGCTCTCTCGATTTTTCACACTATAAAAACATAATTGTTTATTCTACTCTATTCCATGAACACTTTATTTCACTTCACTACACATATTTCATAATTACACTAAGCGTTATAGCTAGATCACATATAAACTTAAGTCACAAAGTACAAATATCACTTACTGCATTCAATGATATCATTGAAGAGAAGATGCTTCCCGCTCGCTGAATATTCCAGCACTTCTGAAATTGATAAACTCCCCTAATTGCTGGATTTTAGTATATCTTTAAATAACTGAAAATTAAACGCCTATTATGCTTAAAAACCTGAATGGTACCAGATCTGTCGCATTATGTCAGTAAGTCGCATATCGAAGATACCCCTTATAAGTATAATTACAGAATACATAAAATTTCCTGAATAAAATATCATTCTTATTCTCCCAGTGATGAAAGTCTAATCTATAACAGATAAAAGTGAGCTATAACCGATCTGGAAAAGACTAAAGCAAAGGATATAAATTATAGGATAGCTATATATTATATATAGAATAACAATTTTATACTACAGAACCGTGATGCTACAGCGCCAACTCTCATTATCATCATAATCATTGTTCTACTGCTTGATGAACGCCCCGAGAAGTGACAGCACTACTAGATAAAATGCAGGCCTCGTGATACCATCAACTAGCTTAATGAATCCTTTTTAGTACCGCTTAGCCAGCGCACTTTAATATCTCTCGGCGTCAATTAATTTCTTCTGCTCCACAAGAATCAAATGATCGGCACTCCTACCAATCGCGGTCCTATGAATATCGCGCCTAATCATTGTTCCCGGCATCCTACGATTCAGAAACCGCCCTTAACAACTTTCCCTGCTGTTAAAAATAAGAATAACACCTCCTCATGTTAACAAGCTGTTTATTATGCCACAAGCGCTTATTTATTCACCATATTATCAGCTGCGCGAGATAGTCTATAAAATACTCCATATGTTAACACATTGATTATATTATCACCACAGGCGAGCGATTTATGGAAGAATATGAAGAAAATTACCACCTTATTTTTGAATTAAATTACTAAGCAGAAAATTACACCTATATCAACACGATGAAAGCCTAAAACAAAAATTCTACACTTGTCTCCATTTCCTCCCTCAAAAGTATTACCTTCGTGAATTTCACTCTCAATGATTTTGTTTCCCCATAAAGCTATTTTCAGTCATCGAGCCGATAGATTTACACGCACAGATATAGGTAATAAAGAAATGTACATCTCACAACCACTACTCCGTTGACATCATATTATATATAAAGTCCATCCTGTAAAGTTAAAGCGACACACCTTCAAACCTGTAAAACCATTATAGGTTAATTACAGTTTACATTAGTTGTGAGATATTATGTTCACTATGCCTCACGAGATCTATTGAATTATTGAAATGATTTATTAACAACGTAGAGACCTATCTCTCTGTACTTGACCTTTTTAATTAAATACTATATATATACTTATAATATGATCCAAATACACTGTGATATCATTAATAAATGATATAGCGGAACAGGATTTATATCTTGTAAAGAATACGCCAAGTAAATTATAGTTAATTATATATAGCCATAATGATATCATTACTGCAGATGTTATAATTTCATTTGTCATATCCTTATATACTAATTTATAATATTTTGAGAAAAGGTATACCATAGACTATAGTTCTCTCTTTTGGACACGTATTCTATCTAAGTATATCAGCTCCACACACAACGTTTCTCAATAGTCTATCTCTGAGCTATACTCTTCAATCTCAACTTTGAAATTGAGCAGAGGTTTACGCAAACGATACTATTGAAATATGTAACTTATGTCACTTGAATTGCGATGGAAAGACGCAAATCAGTAGCGCGTGCGATCTACAAAGTATGAACTCGCGTCGCCTTTTTATGCTGTGTTTAGCGTCCGCCTTTTTAAATAAATATACAATCTGTTAGAACGACACTAAGCTCCGCCTTGTTCAAGAGTTGCCTGACGAGAAAGTTGATACAATGCGCTCAATAGTATCTCCAATATACGACTTAGTTGTGCCTCGCGACAACACTTATTCACCTCATACAGGCGAATGTCAGGAATTTCCACGTCTTCGGTTGATATATAGTAAGTTTAAAACGTAATTAACGTTAACATTAATTGATTCTTTGAAACTTAATAAATTTATATATTTGAATAATTCATATTAATATATTACATACTTATATTTATTTACATAATATAATTAAATAATGTAATCTGTAGATTAATAAAAAAACTGTTATCTTACTACTGTTATCAAACTCCTATATATATTCCAAATATTACGGAAGTCTATGTATTTATTTATTCATAATTATTATAATTGTATTTAATTAATGTTAATTTTTTAAATATAACTTTCCTCTAATAAGATAGCTTAAAATTTATTGTGTATGTCAATGATTTTATAGTTCCTGTATTATGTATATATTATATATATATAAAATAATATAGATATAAAATGTTAAAAAAACGCGACTTTGGTTTTTTCATGTCCGTTACTACTTAATATATTAAAAAATGATTTTTATAAAAGCAAGATATATATCGTTCGCGCAATTTGTACTACTAAATATTAAAATAGCCTGGTAATACATAAAATCAATAACCATAATTTCAGAAAACTACTATATGAATCATACTACATAAAACATATAAAATGTTATTATAAAAACAAGAGAAAAAATAAAAAAATAGAAATAAATAAACGTTTAATTATATATACAAAAATTATAAATAAAAAATATATGAATTAAAGCAGAGAGACCAAAAAACAAAGAGAGTAAATAAACAAGATAACAGACATGAGAGCACGTTAAAGCATTAAAAACACTGGATGATATTTAATATGAGTCATCCAATACATAAATTATAACAAATGAGATGCAAGGTTAATATATCAAATAACAAGACATTTACTATCATTCTCTTACCTATTCCGCTATAAGAAAAGTTTAACAACCACAATTGTAATTTAATGACTAATTACTGATTTAATAATCAGAAAATGATAATCGTTTAAGATGAGTTTAACAACTAGTGGTAAAGCCATGAAGAGTTAGAAGCTATGTTTTAAAGACACGATGTAAATATTAGTCAAGCATAAAGCAAAAGTTAAACAGTAAATATGTCTAGAATTAGTTATAGCTCATTGCGCGATAAAACAAATGAGTTATAAGTCACGAGTATAAGCAGAAGCTTAGAAAACATAAGAGTAATTAGCAGCGTTATATAGTCTATTGACTATCACCAAAATAGCTAGAAAAATCTGAGTATATATATAGAAGGAGCATATACATAACCTCCTATAACGTGTGTTTTAAGTGAAACCTTTTTTGCTTCGTCTCAAATTATGAATTATCAATCCTATATATTTATTTTATACTTAAAATTTTTACTAGATTTTTAATAATAATAAATAATAAGTATTTAATATATACAATCGTACAATATTTAGTAGTTAAAATAATGTGATAAACATTATGACTCAGTGTATAGTAATATATTGAAACGATATATTAATCTTTTGAGTAATATAAGTCTTTTTATTATCTATTTATTCATATTTCACTTGAATATACCCAGAATTTTTTTTACACAGCCTCAATTGTTGTAATCGTAATTATTGTCTGTATAACTGCAATCCAGTCAACCGGCGCGTTTAATTTTTTAACCTTGAAATATTTGCGGCCTGCTATGAGAGTGTACTACTATTTCCGTATAGCAACGCCCTAAAAGTTTTTATACCTCAACATGCTAATTATATTTAATCTATTAATTTTTTTGCTCACTGACTTTTCAATGGCTATAATTTTTACACTTTTTTTTATGGTAGAGAATCCTACGCGAGGAATGGTGTTTGTATGTAACTCGCTGGAACCATTTTATAGTGACATCGTAAGGAATATGATATATTGCACTAAATTCACTAACTCATATATCACTAGTGTGAAGATATAACTCATTAAAATATGTGAATAATTTTCCTATATTATTTCACACTGTGTATTGTTCTCATCATAGATGATATGTAAATTAAAATACAAATTCTTATAAGTATAGTATTAAGATATTTCTTAGAAAGTCTTTATAATTTAAAATATACAAATCATCGAATTTTTCCTTACTTTGAACACCTCTTATTAACTAGGGGAATATTTGTATCGACTCCACTTCAATTAAGTGCAATATTCTAGTCTTCACAGATTAGGAATATATCGTTAGAATAAGTGCTTGTAAATAATATATTAATTAAATTACAATTAAGTTTTTGCAATACTCTTTGTGAAACTCGATACTCTTAAATTGTTTGGACTATTGTTGTCCACACCTTCCCGAGCCGTTGCACTCATTGCTCACTACTATATTGGATATAAATCCTATTAAGTCTACTCTATCTCTATCTCTACCATTAGAGCATCTCACCTGCACAGCATTGATGACCGTAAAGCATTAATCTAAAAAATTAAAAATACACCATAAGTTACATTCTTTTTACGAGTGAAAGCGATATATGAAACTTCTCTATGCAACCACCATCATTGTTATATTATTATCGTTTAGTGATAATCAAAATATATAATAATTGACCCATTATTGTATATGGTAAATAATTCAAAATGCTAAAATATATTTTTAAATTTTATGAGTCATACAAAATTTTCTGCTGCACACCAGTCAATAAACGTAATACGCTTAAAGTCCACTTAATATAGTGTAATCATAAAAGATCAAATAATAAATATATTTACGTTGGTTCTATAAATTTGTACACACAACCTTCTCTTTGATTTTTTAATGGAACCTTAAGGTAAAAATTCGTCGACACCATTCATGATACAAAGCTAATAATTATAATTCATTAAAATAATTAAATAAAATAAATGTTGTCTGTAACTGCACTCTATAAAGTGAAAGAATATCATAAAAATTAACACGGTAATCGCTCAAAAATATTACCCCATATTTGAAAGATCAATATGTGCATGTCTTATATATAAATTAGTTTTTTGTATTTTGAGTTAACACATATGTTAAGTTGACCCAAAGGTATTAAGACCGCTAAAAAGTGTGAGTGTTAAGCGCGAAGTAAAATTATCAGCTGTAGGCACTTAATTAATTACTCGCACTGAGAATATAGTTATAATCCATAAAAAATGTTATCCGTATGAGAACTTAAATAATATGGATCCTCAATATTGATATTGAAGTTATAATTAGCTTAATGTTACTATATGAACGCTCATAATTATTCACGAGTGTGTATTCACTATCAATATTTAGTTAAATAATTTAGTTAATTTTATTTTAATTAATTTAGTCAATGTAACGACTATAATCAAAAGTGATATAATTATATCCCACTAAATAGTAGATTATTCCCATATATAATGTAACCTGTGCGCACAACAAAATCACCACAGCTTCTCGATATTTGATATTATTCCTCACAAAGTTATGCAGATAAAAAATAGAAGGAAAATAAATAATAAAGTAAATAAAAATACGAATACAACGTTGCTGAGCGCAACCGTTTTGGGCGGCCACACCCATTTCTTCGAAAGAGAGTTCGCCTAAATATCTGTAGAAGCTGTTGTACAAAAATTTAGGGATTCTCAATATTAATATCAAGATGTTCTCAAATAAAATCTAATGGTACTATCAAATATAATTTTAAGTGTTCTTCAAAAAGAATTTATCGCACGTTCACTAAAAAAGAACTTATATGAGAGTAAGAGTAATAATATCTTTGTCTCAAATACTTAACCCCATGTAATATATCACAAAAGATTCACACTTATGGATCCACATGAAGTACACAAATGGTTCAAAAGGCGGGTCCCTCCAAAGAACATGGTAATATAACACACACAAATAAAATAGTTCAAGGTACCACTTGCAGGTATGTTATTCCTATAAGAAAGTCGCGGTCTAGATATAAAAAATAGTAAAAAATAAAAGGTACGCGGTTCAATTTATCGTGTCAATATAACACCTTCCTTACTACATTATTATATATATATTGGATATATATAATATAATATATAAATATATCAATATTATAAATAATATATATATATATATATATAATATATTAATTAACTATAGTTAATATATATATATATATTATATATATAATATATATATATATTATATATTATATATATATTATATTATATATATATATATAATGATATATATAATATTAATATATTATAATATAAATATATATATATATATATTATATAATTATAATATATATTATTAATATATAAAGTATTAATATATTATAAATTATATATATATATAGTATATTATATATATATTATATATATATAAATATAATATATATATTAATTATATTAATAATAATATAATTAATATATATAATATATATATTAATTAAATATTAATATATAATTATATATATATACGGTATAATATAATATATATTTATATAATATTACTATATTATATATATATTATAATAATATATATTAATTATATATGTATATATATATGTACCTCTGCATATTGTATATTTATATATATAAAGATAAATATTGCTAATATTATTATAACTAAATATTATAATTAAGTATAAATATACCAGAAATAATTAGGTTAAATAATATATATTAATATAATCATATTAAATTATATATTAAATATATAATATATATATTAAAATATAAATATATATATATATATTATATATAATATAATAGTTATTATAAATATATATATTATATATATATAATATATATATTATATATAATTAATATAATAATAATTACTATTATGGATGAATGTTATAATATATATATTAATTAATTTATATAATAAATTATATATTAATATAATAATATATATTATTATATTAATATATATACTTATAATATAATATATATTATATATAATATATATAATATATATATAATATGAACTATAGTATTATATATATAATAATACTATAATACAATTATATAATATATAATATATATATATATATATTATATTAATATATAATTAATAATATATTTATATAATATTATTATATATATATTATAATATATAGTATATTAATATATATATATATTATTAATATATATTAATAATTTATATACTAGGTATATATATATTATATAATATTATATATAATATATATTATATAATATATTATATCTATATATGATAAATATATATTATATATATATAGTATTAATAATATATTATATATATACGTATATATATATTATATTATATTATAGAATATATATTATATTATATTACTATATAGGTAATAAATATATATAATAATATATATTTAATATATATATTATAAATAATATATAATATAATATATATTAATATATATTATATATATATTATATTAATATAATATATATAATATATATATATATATATATTATAATATAGTATATATATATATATTTATAATATATATTACATCTTATAATATAATATATAAATAAGAAATAATATAAATTTTTAAAAAACAAAAAATATTTATAATATTATATATTAGTTAAATACACAACAAACTAAAAAATTATAAATATATAAAAATAAATAAATATTATAATAAAATAATTAATACTCATATATATATATGTATACACTAATATTTATTAAAATTGTGAGGGGTTTGAAGTGCTTTATCAGTCCCCCCATGTGATATAGTTTAAAAAGTTTAGCATTAATAATTATTAGCACTATATATATAATTTACGTTCATAAAGTATCCCAAGATACACACAAAATATTTCTATATTAAAATATAGACTGGTAATTTTACTTGCTGCAGTGAGAGGCCTCGGAATAATCATCCAATACCCTGTTACGTATTATATTGTTGCTACATGTAAAAATATAAAAATAACATAAATAAACTAAAAAAATAATAACAAATTAAATAACAAAATAAAAAAAATAAGTAAGTAGTGATGAGTATAATAATAAAAATAAAATTATAATATAAAATTATAATTAAAATTATAAATAATTATATAATAACTATAAAAATAAATTATAATAAGTATGGCCATAAAAATTACTTAAATGAAAGAAATTATGTAAATATTTAAAAAAAAGTCAGTATGTTAAAGATACTTCGTTTGAAATAGTATATATATGTCTAGCAGTTGTTTTAAATGATGATAAATTATTTAATTTTGGATAATAAAACGTATAAATATTATAAAATAATAAATAAAAATAATAGTGAGTATAAAATAATATTATATTTTGAAACTTTTTTTAATTATTATAAGAATTTTTTTCTTATAAAATAATTAGAAATTTAAATATAAAAAATTTAAAAAATTTTGACTGAAAATAAATTCATATAAATTTATAATAATATAAATATTAAATTTTATAATAATTATTTAATTAACATATACTATCACTTATAAATAAATATGTATAATATAATAATCAATAATATATATAATTAATATTCATATTATAATTATATAATAATATAGTACACAATAGAGTGTATATTTTATTTTATATGTATAAATATCATATAAAATATAATGGAGAAATAAATATATATATATACTATATATATATATAATTATGTATATATAAGTGTAATATTATGTTATATTTTTTTATATATATTTATATAATATATAATTAATATCTTATATATAAATATATCTATAATATATATAATATTATTCATATATTATACAATATATATACAATATTGTATATATATGTTTATTTGACGTGTATATATAAATATATCTATGTATATCTATAATATATTTATTTCTTAATATATATAGATATATATATATATATATATATTAAATGTGTATATGTCTAGTGATATGTCTATAATATATTTATTTTCCGTGTTATGTCGAGATATATATATATATTAAATTATTATAGCGTTTTAACAATAAACTCCTAAGAACACCAAACACCAAAAACTAATACTATACATAACAAATATATAATTATAAATAAACTAATAATAATATACATATAAAAAAAAAAATAAAGACACAAAAAAAACAATGGTTGAGGGAAAACAAATAAACAACATGATAAAATATTAAATAAATTAGATATAAATATGTATATAAAAATGATCATAATAATTATATATATATATATATATTAATATATATTATTAATATTAATTATTATATAATTATATAATAATATATATATAATATTAATTATAATATATATAATATATTTATTATATATTAATATATATATATATAATAATATAAGTTATATATATTAATATATATATATATATATATAAATAATATAATTATATAATATATTATAATTAAATAGAATAATAAAATAATAAAAGAATAAAGAATATTATTCTTATTTATATTTTTCATAGGATAATCTAATAATATTTATCATTTACTTAAGATATTTAACTTAAAAAGGGATAAAGCACAGTATTATACACTTCTAATTATTTATATTACTGTATAATACTTACTAACTATTATTAATATATATATATTACCACTTATTATATATATAATAAATGATAGATATATAATTATGATACTATCACGACTTAACTCTTATCAATATAATAAACACCATATAGTAATATTATAATTAATATATACGTATATATAATATATATATATATATATATATAATATTATATTATATATATAATATTATTAATTATATATATATATATTAAATTATATAATATAATATATATATATTAATATAATAATATTAATATATATATATTAATTTATAATATATACTATATATATAATATTATATATTATACCATATATATATTAATTAATAATAAATATATTAAATATATTATATATATTAAAGTATATTAATATATATAGTTCTGAGACTTTAAAATACTCAATACAATAAATTACCACCGTAAGAATATATATATTAATATATATATTATATATAAATATATATTATATATATATATATATATATAATATATATAATATATATATATATACGTGATATTATTAATATAGAAGTAAATGCTTCTTACTATATATATTAATATATTATATATAATATATACGGTATCATATATCATATAATATAATATATATATATATATACTATTATTAATATATAAATAAATATAATAATATTACAACGATACTTAATAATTACTAAAAGTTGTTCGTATATTATATTACCTTTACTGCCATATAACGGAACTTCAAGATGCGTAGAAATCTTTGTTGGTTCAGTAAAATACCTTGAAATATACTGAAATTGAAAAGAGTTTTTGGGATATAGACGTTTTTATCATCTTCCAAAATGACGTTGATAGTATTATCTAATAATGATTCGGTTTAGAAGATCCCCAGATTAAGTAAATAACTGATCAAATATTTGCTGATATCAGATATATATAGTCTATAGTACTATAAATCATATTGTTAGCTGTTGTTCCCTTAAATCCAATTGCCTTTTACCTGATTTTGTTCCAGGTAGATCAAACACATTCGTAAGTATTAGATGTGAATAATTATTGTATAGATAAATATTTAAGCACTATTCTCTTATCAGTAAGGTATTCGTCATACAAGTTTTACAATATAATTTTCCTCACCTAACTTATTGTATACTCGTGATTTAAAAGTTAAATAGCTTTATATTATTGAAAAGAGAATCTTGTTCATCTTGGAAAGATAGTACTGTGCATTCTTCATGATTACTTATATAATTAAATCATAGTAATCACACTAATTGTGAATAATAGTATTAATCTATCTTTCAGTATTGGTTATATATATATATATCTGCTACCTCCGGTAGAAAATGATTCAAAATAAATAAAATATTACTATATTTTGTAAGATATATATCTAATGAGTATGTGTATCATCGATTCATTCCTTTAGTGACATATATCTATTCGTTGAAACCTGATGGATTACTACTAGATTATATATATGTTACTACTATTTGTAATATATAAATGAAACCCACTGATACCTACATTAAGATATAGATATATATAGGTCAGGTAAACTACTGTAGAAATGGTCCTTTGCAGTAATATTGGTGAAAAAATTAATATAGTCACAGTTTTCATTCTTAAACCTATTATTCTTTTAATAATTATTATACATATTTGGAAATACTACATAGTAACTAGATATTATGAATACTAATGATAGAACTTTTTTTCGGAATTAGACATCTTTTATCCGTTTTTCAAGGATAAATGATCAATCACAGATTAGTATCAATAGTACTAACCGTGATAAGTATCACAAGAGTTACTTATGCCTATTATAGAATCTCTTCTATAATTACTCTAATTCTCATATATTATGAATATCATATTTTACTGAAGACAGATAGGCCCTACTGTCACCCATTATAAAATACTCATATAATATAATATTCTGACAGTTCATGCAAATGCATACATTTGACAATAGGTGTAACCACTGTCTCATCATATTCAAAACGGTAGCCCGGAGGCAGATCTGGTCACCCATGTTCGGTCGATCTTCACTTACCATCCCAAAAAGCGCTTACATTCAATATAGAGTGTGCAGATATACAAAATGCACAATGTAAGTTACTTCCCCATCTGCCACACAGTAAGTCGTAATACAGGCAACAAATGGAAGCGAACACTTTAGTTTTGGAGATGCCCTGCCCTTCGACGGCCACCCAACCACGTACAACCTTCGCCGAGTAACTTCCCTTCTTGACCAGTAAATCGGAGCCCAAGAAGAGTGGCAGGTTATATTCATGGAGGCAGGTGTGACCCCTGCCAATATGGTTGAGTCAGGGGCAGAAAATAATAATATATTATTATATATTTTACCTAATAATATAATAATATATAATAATAAATAACTAATATATATATAGTAACATTTATAATATAATATATATATTATTATAAACTTGTGTTTAAAACACATGGATATTTAAATATTAGCGTAATAATAATATTAGAATAAACTAATAACATATTTTAAGTTTCTTTAATAATTATATATATATATTAATAATTAATTATATTTATTCACTATATAATTATATACTTATAATATTATATTATTTTTATATAATATAATTTAATAATAAATTACTATATGATTATTATTTTAAATTATACATATTTATCATCATATATTACAATAATCATAATTTATTATAAATAATAAGTAAATATAATAATAATATATATAGTGTATATTACAAGATTTTGTTAATACATAATTACACTCAATATACTATATATATACTATATAAGAGTTGTATAATTAATTAACCATATTATAATATATAATATATATATACGATAAATATATATATATAATTATAATATAATATACTATAATACTATATACTTGAAGTAAATAAATTAGTTGCAATCTTTATTACACATATATAATAAGTATATATATATAACATTCATAATTGTGTAGATGCCCTAATAATATATAAATATTACTTATTATAAATAATAATAAACTATGCTACTAATATAATATATTAATAAACTATGATAGTTTTAAAAATACTTATATAAAATATAAATATATATATTAATTTAATATCTAATATTTATATATATTATATAATATACTATAGTATATAAATAGGAAATAAATAAAAAAATATAAAATATTACTCTATATATATATATATATGATACTATCAATAAATAGTTCATACTTAAATATATCAATACAATAACTAATATATTAACCAATAAACTATATAATATGAATATTTAATATATTGGAATATATAATTTCAATAAAGTATAATATATATAGTATTTAGTATATATAATATTTATATAATATATATACGTACTATATATAGTTATATATATTTTAGTATATATATTGATATACTATTAATTATATATATATATTAAATATATATATATAAATATATATTATAATAATATATATAGTGAGTATATCTATCATATATATACATTATATATCTCTTTATATGTGTAAATAACTATAAGTATATAAATATATATCTTAATTATATAACTATAATTAAATATTTAATATTAATTATATATAATATTATTATATAATATAAGTATAACTTGAATATATATATATAAACTACTATGATATAGTTAATAAATATTATAATAACTATATTAATATTATAATATATAATATATTATATTATATATCTTGTAACGTACTAATATATTCTTAATATATACATCTACATATTTATAAATCAGTAAATAATATGATATAATATTTATAGATTTTATTTATGTATATTTTATTAATAGAGTTTATATAATATTATTTTTAATAGTATATTGATAATTATATATATATTTTATATTGTTAATCAAATAAATTAATTATAAATTTTATTATTTATATTTAGATATATAATATTATAATATATAAGTATATAATTATAATATATAATATTTATATAGCAGATGTGTTAATAATATATATTAGAATATAACCATAATAATATCTATAATTTCTAATTTATATATATAGTATATAAGTATATTATAATTAAATATTATATGAATATAGTATATAGTATATTATATATATAATGTATAATATATATATTATTATATTATAATAAATATTATATATTATATATTAATATAATAATAGTGTTATAATATATTAGTATATTAATTATATAAATTACTTATTTTATTATAATATTATTAATATTATTCATAGGTTATTGCATATATAAAATATATATATAATAATATACTATATTATTATATATATATATATTATTATAATAGTATATATATATCATATATATTATAATATATAATATATATAATTATATATTATATATATATACCTATATATATATATATAATATTATGGTGTATATAGATATATATATATAATATATATAAGGTAATAATATATAGTAATATATAATTATATTTATATATATTTATCTAACAATATATATATAAGAATATATATATACCATATCATATTATAATATATAATATATTATATCATATATATTAATACTATATATATATATAATAGTATATACAAACACACTTAAGATATATGAATACAAATATATTATATTATACATTACATTATATATTACATATATTAATATATATTAATTTTATTTATACATATATAAGTATAATATATTAAATATATTATACTATTTATTTTAATATATTATATATATATTTATACTATATTAATTACTATATAATTATAATTATATATATAATAATTTATAAATATAAATTATAATTACCAGTGGCCGTAGCTAGATAGTTTTCACCCTGGGTAAAGGCAAGGATATTATAATTATATAATATCATAAATATTATATTAATATCTATTAGTATATATATATATAATAACAAAGGAGTTATAATAAAGATATTTATATATATACATTAAATATTATATGTAAATTATTTATATATTTTTTTGTGATTATATATATATTATATAATAATATATATATAATATAATATAAATTAATATTATCTATATGTATTAGATTTTATATATTATAAATTTATTGTATATAATATTTATATAATTAATATTTAGTAAATTATATATATATAATATATATATTATTAAATATATATATGTATAATAAAGGTTATTATTATAAATATATTAGTATTTATTAATTATATATGATTATTAAGAAGGTATATATATAATAATACTATGAATATGTATACTTAATTAAGATTAGTAAATATATATAAGTATATATAGGTATAAAGTAGATTTAGGCCTATATTTATCGTATGTGAGCAGTTTAGGCATGTACAAACTAATGTAGACTAATAGTGTTTTAATTATCACTTCAATATTTTAATCCATCATATTTTCCAACAAAAAAAACCACCCCGAGAAATCGAGATAAATACATCTCCAAAAACAACTCTAGGTGATTCAGATGGTGAAAGGCCATTGTAACAATATAATTCGATATATTGAGGGCAGCATACCTTAAAGGAAAGAGAAAGGGGAGCACCCTGAATATCGACTCATAAACAATGGCCCGAATACATATTTTTCGCATTTAATATACATAAATATAATAGAGATCATACATAATAATAAATTATAATTACATTTAAAACAAAATTATTATTTCTGTAAACCAATCATGGAGCATCACTTTGTAGCATTTATAATTTTATTAGTCTAATAGCATATATATACATCAGCTCAATAATTAATATTATCAACTTCCAATGAAATGGATTAATTCAATTGCTAATGGTGGGTGGCAAAAGTGCATCAGTCTAATGTAAGGGAAACAAGTGGGAAAAGTTGTCATCAATCACATTAGATCACTAAAGAAAAGTAATTAAGGCACGGAATGTTAATAGCTAAGTAAGTTAATAGGAACATTTATATAGAATATTATAATAATATAAATACGTGTAGTAATTATTACACCCGCCGAGAACTAAAGTCAGTTACAAGTGACTCAATTTTTGGGCGTGAGATGGAATAGAATACGTATTAGATTGACTTTAGGCAAGTCACGGGATGGTATTTGATATAAGTCGCTTCTTATTCATTGAAATTTATGGAACTTTAATTAAAAATTATTTTAATAATTTGAGTAGGTCAATCTAATATACCTAACGATTTAAATCTTCAATACTACTAAATTTAAATAGACGATTATGATAAGATAAATTTTGCAAAGACTGATAGGTAAAGAGAATGTAGAATAGTGTAATGACAGTTAGCTTGTAGATATTCAGTCCAGTAGATCAGTAATTGGTTATCGTTAAAGGGAAGTATAATATAGTAAGTATTTATTTAATGCAAGAATGAATGCAATTTATGTTTTGATTTAAATTTTTATTAAAGATATACTTTTTGTATTTTAATGAATTTAAATATAAGAATTTTCAAGGAAGCGTAATTGTAGATTAGTGATAAAAAAATAGCAAGTTGAGAATACTAGAAATGTAAT
This sequence comes from Trachelipus rathkii, assembly GCA_015478945.1. NCBI lineage: Eukaryota > Metazoa > Arthropoda > Malacostraca > Isopoda > Trachelipodidae > Trachelipus > Trachelipus rathkii. Next base: position 54,728 of record JABUQX010056625.1, read on the forward strand.
AAATTAAAGCATACAAATATAAGCAGATAATAACTCTAAGTATTCTATTCTGCATTTTCGTAGACATATATTTTTATGTTTTCCATTTTCCCAAAGTTTTTCTAATTTTTTATTTTCTTATTTACTTATATAAGATGAAAGACAATAAATAATAAGATTAAATATATAGGGGAAATAAAAGTATAAACGATTACAACCTATGGAACAATTTACTAGTACATAGATGGTACAGACAAGAACTCACTACGTAAGTATCTTAAAATTAACAATGACTTAGTAGGACGGACAATAGTACTCACAGGTACTACTCGATAAACATTTACTCAATAGGACGGACCATAACAATTACAATCGTAAGTAAGTTTGTGGACAAGAACAGTACACTCACGAAGTACACAAGTGTATTGATAACTTGTAAGACATAAACAATGGTCCAAGTACAGACTCCCCTTAACATGGAAGACATACACAATGTTATCAAACATGTTTTATCCCTGAAAAAGTATTAATCAAACTAGCAAATTTTAAGTATTAAAATTAGTTTGTGAAATAAAAATTCAATTTTTTATGAAAGATAAAAAATTTCTAAATTTGATTAATGATTGGTAATTCATATATATGGAACACGGTAAAGATTTTTTGAGTTCGAGGGTTTTATTATTATTTATCAATATAGCTATTTTGTTTTAATTTTTAATTTTTCTAGTTGGACAATCTACGAAGTTAGAATATATTGAAATATAAGGTTCAATTTTTGTAAATTATTTTTCTTCTTATTCAGTGGAATAGCTCGACTTAATCTTTTTGGGAATCTAGTTGGTAGTCGTACTGGTTGAAAGTACCTCGCTGGGGATATTATCTACATCGCGTAAACTTGGAGTAGAATGAGAAGGATAAAATATATTTATATGTGGATAAGTTCTCTGAACGATATGAAAGGAGTTTATACTTTGTAAGCAGAAACTATGTAACATTTTCATATAGGGCATGATTAATTTAGCGATGGTGGTATGCTTAGGTGGTACTTAGGAGGTAATTTAGTGTAGGAAAGTTTTATGTGAGGGGGAAGTTATATGGAATATAGACATGCCGGGGAGAGGAATCATCAATAGGGGAAATTGTTGATCAAAATACTTCAGACAAGAAACAGATCTAGAACGAAGTTTTAAATCGAGGATTGCGCTGTGACGTTCCACGGAGCATATTGCTATGAAGGACCTATTTCATAGACAAGAGGATATCGGGATTCGCATAGGGAGGAGGGAGACCTGCTGTCCTAGGCATGACTAAACGTCAAACTCGGGCATGGGTGGAAGGAATCCCTCCGAGGACCATGGGAATTGAGGATGTGGAGCGGATTTTAAGAAGAGATCTTTTCGTTGTCATCTCTGAATATGGTTACTTGGCTGGTTCAGGAGATAGAAGGGGAATTATCTACATTCGGATTTACTCATCGTAATAACGAATAGGTGGAGGAAGTGCACAAATGCACATTAAACCAGGATAATCTGGTGAAGATGGTGATTACTATCGATGCATAGAAGTCTTCCTAGAAAGAAGATGACGAACTATGAAGATAAGTAGAAACAGATGCATACTGGAGGTAAAGGGTAGGAGAGGATTAGTAGGGGGAGAACTCCTGGGAAATGTTTCTACTCAGAGAATAGGTAGTTTTTAAAACGGAATGATGATATTCTTCTCTTAATAAGGTTCTTGCTGCCGCTGATATTGTGATTTTGAATGATGAGGAGGAGGATTTTCATGCTACTGTTTTGTCCTTATTTATGATGATGAAGTTGATTTTTCTCTGGGGAGAATAGGAGTCACACTCAACTAGGTGCAGGATGTCAGCAACACTCGGTTGCAGTAGGAGACACATACTCAGGTATTACTCTGTATCCAACCAGGTGGGTTGTTTCACATGGTCTTGGAAGACGTTGGAGGGGGGTCTTGAGCGATGAACTTCTAATGGCTGGTGTTCATGGCTGCCAGGTGCCGGTTGGTCGGCGCTTGAGAGCATCTCTATATACCCACATACCTCAGTATAACATTTAATAGTCAGCGTAGATGTTACATCATCATCAATAACCCTGAATTATCCCACGCCTTCGGCGGTTAGTAAAACGACGTCTAGGTGGTGGAGGGGCAGGTGGTGGAGCACGCCTAACATTATTTATGTCAAAGATTATGTAATTTCCACTTATGATAAAAAGGAATTGTCAGCGGTTTTTACAACAGGCATGGGGAGAATTTTAAATTTAGAGTCCACATTGTGACACACAATTCCTTATATGGTAACTAAACAACGATGAAGTTTGGAGTATGATCTGTTATAGTTTTCAAACACCTAGCAACCAAATACGGCCCGACCCAATTTCTTAAAAAACCTTGGGCGCATAAGTTGGGCGGTTTTAACAGCAAAGTGTATAGAACATAAATACACTACTTACGAATAGGACGAGATTGCAGGCTTTAGAATGTTGCTGTTGAGCAACTATGTTATAAAATTGTGTTCTTTTTTCAGTTTTTTGAACGAGAGCGATAATAATTCTACGAAAATGATACTGGCTCGTCAGAGGAGTGGCAGGAAGTCTTCGCGTTAATAATCATGAGAGATGATCTTTTAAGAAGATTAGGCCTTACTTATACAAACGGAGAAAACATATTAGAAGGTCATAAGGTTAATAGCTGACGGGTAGAGAGAGATGAGAAATGTGAGACAAAAAGGTGGCAGGGGTGTAATTTGTCCGATTAGAAGAAATGTGTAGAGTGAGTAGTTTAAAGAGCGATTTGAGCCAAAAGAGACGATTAGCTACCTACTCAGTCGTCTTGTTTAGAAGAACATATGACGGGGGAGATAACTTTCTAATACAAGCGACGGTTTTCGATTTCTCGCTCCACGAGGCTATTTGAGGAGGGATGTCGAACGGAGATAGTGCGGTTCTTTATGTTCCCAGTTTTTACAACTTCAGATTAAAGAATGGGAAGTAATCACGCGTGCCGTGTCACTAACGGGCCAAAATTGTCTGGAACAGGAATGATTTACAATGCGACTTTTATTCAACGCGAAGCTTCGAGCTACTACGGGGCGTTGCCATCACGGAGTTTGAGACAGGGCAAAGGTTTACATAAACTAAGTGTAAAGGGTTTGTTAAAACTAAAATAATTATTGCGCCCGGAAATTTTTGACATTTAGGGAAGAGGACCCTAATAGTGCTCAACATGAAGCCTAGCAAAGGTAAGAAGGAAGAGGATAAGGATTGATATGCTACTGGATGAGGGTTTTACGAAACACTTTGTAGCCTGTCAAGTATCAAGAAATAGCAGGCTGGTGTTACAGAAGATGGATATATGAAGCTGGAAGAAGCCTAGGGATTCGTGTATAATTGCTCTGATGTTGACGTTCAGTCGCGTTCAGCACCCTGGCCGATCCGACCAGCAGATAAAGTTGTCCGAGTATTATGATTCAAAATATTGGAGGTCAGGTATATATGTTAATGAGTCAGAATTTTCTATCAAATCACTTATTTGTCTTTTCGTAATGAAATAAAGAATAGACCATTGATAATGATATGACGAAGACAGTATCAGGGGAACAGGAGCAATTTTCAGATCCTGTCATTTATTATTTCTGAGTAGTCTAACGATTTTGTCTTTGTTCAATGGAAAGAACATCTTTGTGTAAAATGGAGAGTAGTTATAGTTGGTCGTATCAAGGCGACAGGCTTAGGGGAATAGGATTTTGACGAAATAAACCTATACGAGAAGCGACTCCACAACCCTGCTCGAGACCTCTTCTCCTTCATAGTTGGAGAGGAGGTCTCACCGAGAATAAGATGATATTCGGAAGGCAGAAGAGAGGAAGGATTTGCTTTCTGCTCACCAGAAGAAGGTGATGACCACGGTATTTGGGAAGCAGGTTTCTCTTAAATAATGCGGAACGACATTTAATTTAACCTTCTTTATGTGATTGTCTGCTTAAAAGACTTGAAGTTTTTTCAAATTCATCTTTCCAATCTGGCCAGACAATTGTTATATGACGGAATAGGATGAACTAAAGGGCAGCATGTTAGTATAGAATTTTAAAGATAACCAAAAGAGATAGTTCTGAATTTTAAATAAGGCCATTACTATAGCTAAGTGCTTCTTTGTCGTAACATAGTTTAATCTGCCTTATTCATGCATTTTTGACGAAAAAGCAATAGGTTTTCTTTACATTGCCATCTATTGGGATTAGACACAAGCACCGAACCGTGAAGCGTCAGTACTCTAATATAACAAGGTTTTAGTATAATCGGGAAAGGAAAGGCAGATCGATAGTAGAAGTTTCTTCGAGAGTGCATAGTGCTAGTTG
>JABUQX010056626.1:0-5000 GCA_015478945.1 Trachelipus rathkii
GCCAACAGTTTTATTCTAAAACCTGCGGAGATTGCGGAGAGAGGGGTCATGATCATGAGACCTGTTATTCATCCCGAGATGGAGACGGCAATCTCAACCAAAAAGATGGCAGAAACTACAATCACGATAAAACGTGGAATTTAAAACGTCAGGACCTCAAGGAAATTAAAAGTGCTGCGACACAGTTCACCACCCATCCCCAGGATAAGGTTACTGCCTCCTGTTGCTTAATTAATGTAGAAGTCGACGACGTACGTAATTTCATCCATGATGGCAAAATCAACGTAGAAGGTAAATCTATACCGGTAATATCACTGTCATGTCGACAAATCTCTCCCACATCTCTACGCTTGTTGTTGATATCTTCACGAGGAGTTTCGTTATTCCCAACGATGTGTCATTTATATTTAATCGTAAACCGAATGGCGACTGTTACATTGCTTGTATTCCTGCCAGAGGGTCAAATATAATAAGTATTGCATCACTTTATGCAAATGGTTAAAGCATAAAATCATTTTTCATGTTTAGAGTTGGTATTTTCTGAAAGGGGCGGTGTCTAAAAAGAGATAAGCTTAAAAACTTTACTTTGTTCGTCTTTACTCGTTAGGTATTATTATGGTTAGGTAAGGTTATGATAAATTTTTGGTAAATATTACTATGTTAATGTAAAATCCCTCGTATGTTCGCTTTATTGACCAAGTTGTTAATGATAGCTGTTTATTCGTCTGGTTGTTGTGTGTTAAGTATGTTATGTTCATAGTTTAGCTTTACAGAGAGTAAAACTTTACTTTGTTTGTCTTTACCCATTAGGTATTATGATGGTTAGGTAAGGTTATGCTAAATTTTTTGTTAAATATTACTATGTTAATGTAAAATTAACATTGTCATGTTGATATGTTTGATAAAGTGTGAATGGATTATGTTTTTGTGAGCTTTGTTAGTTACTTTTACTGATGATAAGTTTGGATCATTGTTAATGTTAGCAGTTTATTCTTGCTTAAGATGTGTCAGGTTTGTCGTTGTATATTATATTCTTAGTTCTAGCAATGTTATGTTGGCTTTATTAATGTGAAAACTTTGTTACGTTAGCATACTTTCGATGGTCTGCATGATAATTACACAAGGTTATGGTAAATTTTTGTTAAATATTACCATGTTAATGTAAAATTAACATTGTTATGTTAGAGACATGCTTGATCATGTGTGAATAAGTTACGTTTTTGGATGTTATGTTAGTTACTTTACTGTTGTTAAGTGTGAAACTTTGTTAACGTTGACCGTTTATTCCTGTTTAAGATGTGTTAGGTTCGTCGTTGGGGGTTATATTCATAGTTTAGATGATGCTAAGTATGCTTTATTAATGTGATGTTACTGTGTCAGTGTAAGGTTAACGATAATATGTTAGAGATATGCTTGAAAAAAGTAAGAATAGGTTACGTTTTTGCATGCAGTGTTAGTTACTTTAGTGGTGTTAAGTGTGGAACTTTGTTAATGTTAACAGTTTATTCGTGTTTAAGGTGTGATAGGTTTGTCTTTGTACATTATTTTCTTAGTTCATGTTACGCCATGTTAGCTTTATTGGTGTGGAAACCTTATTATGTTAGAGTATATTCGTTGATCAGTATGATAATTAACCATTGTTGTGATAAATTTTAGTTAATTATTACCATGTTAGTGTAAATTAACATCGTTATGTTAGAGATATGCTTGACAAAGTGTGAATAGGTTACGTTTTTGTATGCTATGTTAGTTACTTTACTGTTGTTAAGTGTGGAACTTTGTTAACGTTAACAGTTTATTCATGTTTAAGGCATGTCAGGTTTGTCTTTGTGGGTTATATTCATAGTTTAGATGATGCTAAGTAAGTTTTATTAATGTGAAAACTTTGTTACGTTAACATATATTGATTGATCTTTGTATAAAGAACTTGATTTTATGTTATGTTTATTCAAAATGATACTCGAAATGTGACTTGAATCAGTAGATCAATAGATCAATAGATCACAGATGGTCAGGAGGGAGGTTGGATAGTGGTTTGATTTAGTGATTTACTGCTTTAGGGTATGTAAAACGTTACAATTTTAGTAAAAATTTGACCTTAATCAATAGATCAATAGATCACAGATGGTCAGGAGGGAGGTTGGATGGTGGTTTGATTTAGTGATTTACTGCTTTAGGGTATGTAAAAACGTAAATTTTTAAGTTATAAACAAAAAGAATAAGAAATTTTATTTATTTATTTATTTATTTATTTTTTATTTTTATGGTTCTGAAACCATTATTTTCGAAATCTACAGACCCAATAACATATATAAAGACACCAATATTGGATCATTACACAAAAATTTAATAACTCATCACCGCACCGGAGCCCGCACCGGTGCAGCTGTCAACTCCTACTCCTCTGAGTCAGACTCCTTCTTCATTCTTTCCCTCCTTATTCATCTTTCATCCTTCTTCATTCCTCCTTCGACCTCTGTTTTGCACTCTGTGCTCTTTTTTCAGTCAGGACCCCCGGGGGTCCTAGACACCCTATACGGACTTATAACCATCATATTCGAGTTCTACGACCTCAATAACCCTTATAAGGACACCAAGATTGTTGTTATACGAATGTTTATTAACTCGGCACCGCAGTGGCTCCAGCACCGGTGCCGGAGCCAACTCTGAATCCTCCTCAGCCTCCTTCTCCTTCCTCATTCTTCTTCCTTCCCCCTTTCCTCCTCCTTCCTTCCTTTCTTCTTCTTCCCTTTCTTCTTCTTCTTCTTCTTCCTCTGTTTTGCATTCCATGCATTTCTTCTTCTTTTTTTCAACTGGAAACCTTCTCCGGGTCCCTGACCTGAAGCTGAATCCAATCCTGACTCCGTCTCCGTCTCAGACCTGAATCCTACCCAGTCTCCAAGCCCACCTTCTACGATCATTTCTTATTTTTAGGGGGCGGGTGACGCAGAGAGACGTAATCTCGTCTCCGACGATTACGTCATCATATAGCTCACATCCTACTTTCTCATTCCGATACGTTAAGCGTCTAACATGGTTTTCTTTGCGGACGAATTTGACCTGGCGCTAAGGGTAGTACTCCTTCAAAATTCACCTGCGATCAGTTTATCACATACAATAACCATATACCAAGTTTGAAGGCGATAGCTCTATTCCTGCCTAGCGAAAAGGGTGGCATCGCGGAAGTGGTTCCATACTACAACGATTAATCGAATGTTAATTATAGTAATTATTTTCTTTCGATTATATTTTTCATTGTTAAATGCCAACCAGAGCACGTAGAAAGACGATTTAAACATCGATATAGGGGTAATCGATCACGATAAATCGATTGGAATCATCAAAAATGATCTACCGATCATTAAAAACCTTCTAGGAACCAAAAAGCCCCCTTTGGGCGCCCCCCTTTTGGGAGGCTAAACCTCCAAAAACGGTCTTCCAGACCTTAAATTCGGTCTCACCGACCTTAAAAACCCTAACTTTGACGTATCAAACGTCAAAATCTAATGAAATGATGGAAATTTCCAAGTCAGCTGCCGACATGACTGGAATTTCCAAAATCTTCCGTAATTTTTCAATGTTGCCTTCGACGTGCAGGGCTGCCAATGGGGAAAATCCCCAAAATCCTCCGGAGTTGGGGATCTTGACCTGAATTATGGACAAAACGTTAAAAAAAGTAGCTAAAAAATGCTAAAAAGTGCCAAAAAATGCTAAAAAAGGTCAAATTTAACGGATTAGGTTGCCAGATTTAGCGACTTTTCAGTTTGGCGGTTAGTTTCCCACCCTATACTATATATATATATAAGTCTATAGAGTAAAGTATATGTTTAAAAATATATATATATATATATATATATATATATATATATATATATATATATATATATATATATATATATATATATATATATATATATATAATTTACAACAGTTCTAGAGGAAAGGTAAAGACCCTGTCAAAGGGGCCAGAGCTCTTCTCCATCTTCCTCTATCCTCCAGGACTCCCTCTTCTCTTCTCCAGCATCGACAGCTTTCCATGTCTTCTCAATGAGTCCTCCACCTACTGTCTCCACTCCCATCTCCTCATGGCCACTCTCTCCTACTGCATCCTCTCCAGGTGTCCCCACCATCTCAATCTGGCTGCATCCATCTTATTTAATATAGCCTTCACTCCAACCTCCTCCTTTATTTTTAAGTTTCTTTGTCTGTCTCTTCTAGTCTTTCCCACTATCACTCTTAAAACCTACATCTCTGCTGACTGTATTCTACTATCCTCTTTTGTGGTCGTACTCCATGTCTCTGCTCCATATGTAGAATCGGTGTTCACATCTCGTCGAATATATCACCCTTTTCACCTCCATGTTCATTTGTCTATCTTTCAGTATGGGGTACCCTGCTCTTACAGCTTCCCCATACTGAGCTATTCTACTTGTTATCTCCTGTACATTTCCTCCTCTTCCAAATACTCCACTCAAGTATTTGCATTTCTCCACCATCTATATCTCAGTCCCTTCCACATCTACTCTCAGCTCTCCCCTTCCTTCTCCCCTACTATGTGTTCATAGTCAGACCGGCCTCTCTAAGCCTATTAGCAAAACATGTTACCACCTCTCTCAGCCTATCTTCCTCTTCGCTCCAGCATGCCAAGTCATCTGCGCATGCCAGAATATCAGTCCTAATCTCCTATATCCTCTCTCACCTTCTTTATCACTACATCCAGATATGCTACAAACAAAATTGGTGACAACACGCTTCCCTGTTTGACTCCAGTTCTCACCTAAAACCATTCCTTCTTCTCATATTCTGTTCTTACATTACATTTATTACTCTTATACAAACTCTCCAGGGCTCCTCTCAACTTTTTATCCACTGCATATTCTCTCTCTAGCACTCTCCATAGTCCCTTCCTAGGCACTAAATCAAAAGCTTTTCTTAGAACCATAAAAGCTACATATGCTCGTTTATTATATTCCCATACCTTTTCTATCCGTCGTGCTTCT
>JABUQX010056626.1:17500-30000 GCA_015478945.1 Trachelipus rathkii
AGCATTAATAAAAAGTAGGAATAAAGTATGAGATAAGACTGAACCCTAATGAACAATACTGTTGACAGGAAAAGAACAACAAGAAGTCGCCCTGTCATTAAAAGTAAATATTGAGCAACTTGAAAGAAAGCTAGACACAAGTAAGCAAAGAGAAGGAGGAAACCCAAAGGAAAACCATAAATCGGTTAGATAGGAAAGTACATCACTAGTAAACCTTGAGCCGATCAAGCTTTACTGGTGATGTACTGTCCTATCTAACCGATTTATTTTTCCTTTGGGCAACTTCCTTTTTTTATTTATGTATATCTTTCTATATATATATATATATATATATATATATATATATATATATATATATATATATATATATATGAAGTACAAAGCCCAACTCACGTCCTACGTGTACCCTGAACATCGGCTAACTTGGAGCTCTGGCTAGAGAGAAGGGCAGGCCAGCAAGCCGCTTGCCCGGCTCCAACATAACTCCAGGAACCCAATATGTTTGCCTCGTAATGGGACGAAACTCAAGAAGAACAACGAATAACCGGCCTGATCATGGACTACGGAAAAAGGAATTGCACATAGAATGGAGGCCCTACATCATGTGAGTGCGCTGAGAGATAACGAGAGGAGGAAACGGAGATAATGAAGGGAGAAACCTGGATGTGTTAGGGCTATGTGAAACTATATGAGGAATGTGTCAGAAGGATTACATGAATATGTCTGATATACAAGGGACCACGGAGAAGAGACATGGAGTAGCAATGATAGTAAATCAGAGGCTATAGAAGAACGTAATAGAAACAGTATTGATGAATGAAAGGATGATGGCAATGACCATGAAGGTGAGGGGTGAGACCATGAGTATAATTCAAACATATGCCCCACATCGAGGAAGACCCGCGGAGGAAAAGGAAAGATTTAACGAGGAACTACAAAGGCTGTATGATGAGGTGAGAGGGGAACTCAAGATAGTAATGGGAGACCTGAACTCGCATGTGGGAACTAGAAGAGCGGGAGAGGAGAGAGTGATGGGGGCGTTTGGGATTGGAGAAAGAAACACAGAGGGAGAACAACTAATAGATTTCGCAATGAGAAACGATTTAACCATAATGAACACCTGGTTCAAGAATGAGGAAAACAAGAAGTGGACTTGGTATAGGTGGAATACTGAAGAAGGAAGATACACAGAAAAAACAATGATAGATTTATTACTAACTAATGAAAGAAAAATATTCACAAATGTAAAAGCACTCCCGAGTGTTTCTTTGGACTCAGACCACAGAATGGTCATAGGAATAATGAAATGGAAGGAAAGGAAGAAACCAAAGATGTTTACGAAGGAAAGATACAAAACAGAAAAACTGAATGATAGATTAATAAGAGAAAGATTTGACGAAGCTATCAAAGAAAGAGGAGAAATTGGAGATAATAATAGGAAACGGTGGATGAAGAGTGGGAGATATTTAAGTATAGCATGGACAGTACAGCAGAAGTATTGGGGGAATAAGAAAGTGGGAAGGAAAGAAGAAAAGAACATGGCATGGTGGAATGACGAAAAAGCAGCCATAACCAACAAAAGCTAAAAGTATATAGACTCTGGATGAGGGAGAAAAACTGAAAAAAGAGCAAATTTAATATACATGGATGCTACAAACAATGCTTAGCAAATAAAAGAATTTGTTAATGAGAACAATGTTTCAAGTCTCAATCTGTATTAAAGAGAAGATGCTTAAAGAGGCAAAAAGCTTACTACATTTCCTTCTGAAGAGAATGAGAATCAAGAGGGAACCAGAAACACGTATAATAATGAATAAAGATGGTGAGGTTTTGATTGAAGAGAGAAAAAGAGAGAGATAATGGAAAGGTGGAAGGAATATTTCGGAGAGTTGTTGAACTTTGAGGATGTTGAAGAGGGGGAGGTGGATGGAGGTGTGGAACGAGAGGAAGACTTGGAGGAGATGGAAGAAATAACAATGGAAGAGGTCAGAGCAGCAATCAAGACACTAAAGAGGGGGAAGAGCCTTGGAACTGATGAGCTGAGTGCGGAGCTGTATAAGACAGGAGAGGGAGTTGAAGGATGGATTCACGAACTGTTGAATGAAATGTGGGTCAGAGAGAGTGTACCGTCGGAGTGGGGAGAAGCAATAATATGCCCTATGTATATAAGAAAGGAGATCGAAGGAAATGTGATAATCATAGAGGAATAACCCTGCTAAATGTGGCCAGTAAAATCTATGAAAGAGTGTTAGAGAGGAGGCTGAGAAACAAAGTTGATAACAACATAGGAGACTGGCAGTATGGTTTCAGGGCCGGGAAAAGCACAACAGGACCAATATATTATATGAAAACCTTAATAGAAAAAACGATAGAATGGAATAGGAGGGCAGATGTGGCATTTCCATTGGAAAAGCTTTGGCCAGGTAAAATAAAAAAGATATGGAAAATCATGGAAGAGCCGGAATACGGGATACCACAAAAACTTATAAGAGTAATAAAGAGTACATATAAAGGGTCCAGAAATATGATAAGAGCAGATCAAAGAAGAGAGAGAGATGGTTTGAGGTAAATATGGGAGTGAGACAGGGTAGTGTCTTGTCACCATTGCTGTTTGTAATGTACATGGACTATAATCTGAAAAGAATATGCAGAAGAATAAATGGAGAGCATACTCTGCTGTATGCAGATGATGCGGCCATAATAACAGAAGAGGGACTAGACCTGCAGGATGTGATGGACAGATGGAACACCCAAATGAGAGAAATGGATATGAAAATAAGTACAGAAAAGACAGAAGTAATGAAAATAGCCAGAGAAAGAGAAGAAATAAATATAATGTTGGAGGGAAATGAATTGCGTCAGGTGGATAAATTTAAGTATTTGGGTGTGATATTGGAAGGTGGAGGTGGAATGGAGGAAGAGCTAAATGAGAGAATGAAGAAGTTCGCAAAAAACGTGGGAACCCTATACCCGATACTGAGGGAAAAATCAATACCAACAGAGATTAAAATGATAATATATAGGTCAATGCTGAGACCTTTGCTGACATATGGCTCCGAATGTTGGGCACTGACTACGGTGCAGAAGAGGAGATTGGAGGCGGCAGATATGAGGGTTTTGAGAGTGATCAGGAGAGTGACACTGATGGATAGAAGAAGAAGTGAAGTAATAAGACGAGAGTTGAGGATCGAATCAATTAATGAACAGGTCCAACGAAATCAGCTGAGATGGTACGGACATGTTAAGAGGATGGATGTGAGGGAGGGGCCGAGAAGAATGATGGATTGGAGACCTGCAGAAAAAAGAGCGGTGGGCAGACCGAGAAGAAGATGGATGGACGACGTGGGCGAGGCCATGGTAGCAAGAGGAACGACGATCGAAGAGGTCGAGGAGAGGAGAATATACACCGACAGAAATTTCTGGAGAGTGTTCTGTAGAGGTGACACCTGACAGATCCCTTAGGGATCTACCAGAGGGATGATAAATAATGAATAATAATGAATAATATATATATATATATATATACTTATATCATATAAATATATATACAACTCGAAACAAATACTTATATATATACTATACTATACTATATATATATATATATATATATATATATATATATATATATAAATATATATATATATATATATATATATATATATACTTTCTACTATATATATATATATATATATATATATATATATATATATATAACTATATATATACTCATATATATATATATATACATATATATATATATGTATATATATATATATATATATATATATATATATATATATATATATATATATATACTATATATATATTTTTCCTATATATTAATGTATATATATATACAGACGTACTTATAATATATATATATATATATATATATATATATATATATATATATATATATATATATATATATATAGAGAGCGAGTGATGTATATATATAGGACGTCTCTCTATATATATATATATATATATATATATATATATATATATATATATATATATATATATATTATATATATATATATATATACATATATATATATATATATATATATATATATATATATATATATATATATATATATATATATATATATATATATATATATATATATATATATATTTATAAAAATAAATATATATATTTATAAATATATATATATATATATATATATATATATATATATATACATATATATATATATACTATATATATATATATATATATATATATATATATATATATATATATATATACATATATATATATATATATATAACTATATATACTCTTTATACATAAAAATATATATCTCTCTCTCTCTCATAATACATAAAGCTCTCTCTCTCTATATATATATATATATATATATATATATATATATATATACTACTATATATTACTATATATATTTCTGGAGAAAAGTAAACTGTGAAGTCATGACGCCTCTCCGATTCTGATTCTTTTCCATGGCTCTTCAAGTGCACTGTTCAACATATCGTTACTTGAGAAGGATGGACGAACCTCGTAGTAAAATTACTGGAAACTCTGTAGAAGTAATGGATGTTGACAATCTTGACCCTTGGGAAAAAAAACGAAAGAGTCCCACCACAGATAAATAAAACCAGAAAAACCTTGGCAAAGAATTTTACATATAAAAGTGTATAAATATATATATATATAGGTATATATTACAAAATTACATAATGATAGACTTTATAATTATTAGTTATCTAGTTTACCTGTAAAACAAACTGTTTTTGTTCTTCGATTTTGGTAAATTTGTCTTTAAATTCTTCCATTAATTTTACTACTTTTTCTGATTTGTCGATTACCAGTCTTAATGAAGCTACAACTTCTTTTCCTTTTGTAATTTTCTTGATTTTTCCAAACAGCAGGATCGGTTTGTAATAATTCTTGAGAAAGACCAAGCCTGATAAATATATTCTGCGACTTGATGCTTAGTAAATCTATAGGAAGATTTTTATTTATTAAATATTCCAAAACATCTTCTTTGATAAACAGTTTATTTCTTTTTCTTTACCTGATGTTTGGTATTCGAAATTTTAATAGTTTGTGACGGTATGAGTTGTTTTATTAATATCTGGGCCATCTTTCTTCTAATGTCATCGTTTATTCTTTCATCATATGTGGCAAAGGCTGCACATTCCTCACTTAAATACCATAAATAACTAATAATTTTATGAATTGATTCTTCAGCAATAGATTTATCGGGCCACTGCCCCCCCTTAAAAATCGAAATGTTCGTAGAAGGCTGAAATTTAGAAGCGAGTTGAATTAGATTTAAAAAAAGGCCCAGAATCGGAATCACCCAGAGGGTTAGCATAAGCTCGGTGCTGGCTCAGTGCTAATGATAAGTTAGTAAATATTTGTATCATCTAATGTTTTACTTATCTTCTCTCTCTCTTCTAAACCCGTAGTCTCGAATATGATGGTTTCAAGATCGTGAGGGGTGTGAGGTCCCGCCATAGAAATGGTCGAAATGCATAAAGAAGTGAGAAAGGAGTCGTATTCAGGAGTCTAGAAAGGAAAAAGGAAAGGGGTCAGATTCAAAGGAGTCAGATTCATCTTAGCACAATTCACGTTAGTTACAGGTAATCAAGTTAACCAGCAATTTCATTATAACAACAATGTTGGTGTTCTTTTATATATGTTATCGGATCTGTAGATTTCAAAAAATGATGGTTTCAGATAAAGAAGGAAAAAAAATCCAGCTGCACATGTGTTTATCTTTTACAATTACATTTTTACACACCCCTAAAGCAGTAAATCAGTAAATCAGTAATCAAACTATATACTCTCACACACTTAAACGTTCTTAGTCTTAATCTGTAGTCTATGGACTAAGTCATATTTTATACTAAAATTGTCATGTGTTTTAATACCCTAAATCAGTAAATCCAACTAACCTCCAGCCACCCTCCCTTCTCACCTTTAAATAGTCTAAGCTAGTCTATTGATCTATTGATCTATTGATTTATTGATATATTGATCTATTGATTCAAGTCATTTTTACTAAAATTGTCATGTTTACATACCTAAAGCAGTAAACCAGTAAAATCAGTATCAAATCGACTTTGCCTCCACTGCTTTCGTGATCTTAGTCCCATTGATTCAGTCATATTTTTCATTATTCAGGCACACTACCTAAATCAATTAAATCAGTAAATATTACTTCATAAATAAACAGTTTTATTAAGTCTGTGGTCTATTGATCTATTGATTCAAGACATGTTTACTAAAATTGTCATGTTTACATACCCTAAATCAGTAGATCAGTAAATCAATACCACACTGCCCACCTCATCCATGATCTATTGATCCATTGATCTTTATTGATTCAAATCATATTTTTAGTAAAATTGTCATGTTTTACATACCCTAAAGCAGTAGATGTAGGAAAATCAAACCAATCACCACCCTCCAGCCACCCTCCTACCCCTCCATGATCTATCGATCTATTGATCTCTATTAGTTCAAAGTCACATTTCCAGTATCATTTTGGATAAACAACATAAAAACAAGTTCTTTTTACACTGAATATATGCTAACGTAACAAAAGTTTTCACATTAACTTGAAGCTAACATAACATCATCCAGTCTAAGAATAAAAATAACAACAACAAACCTAACACATCTCAAACCTCAATAAACGGTTAAAATTAACAAAGTTCCACACATAACAACAGTAAAGTAACTAACACTTAGCGTACAAAAAACGTAACCTATTCACACTTTGTCAAGCATATCTCCAACATATGTTAATTTACATTAACATGGTAATATTCAACAAAGTCATAACCTTACCCAAGTACCATAATACCTAAAGGATAAATACAAACATAGTAAAGTTTTTATCCTCTTTAAAGCTAAGACTAAAATGTAACATGCCCAACACAACAGCCAAACAAATAAACAGCTATCAATAACAACTTTCATTGATTTATTTATCTATTGATTCAACTCGCATTTTACAGAGTATCTTATTTTAGTTCATATATAAAGACAAACCTAACACACCATACGTACGGATAAACTACTAACATTAACAAGGTTCCACACTTAACAACTTAAAGTACCTAGCACAGCGTACAAAAACGTAACCTATTCCTGCACTTTTTCAAGCATATCTTTGATATATTAATGTTAATTTTACATTGACACAGTAATAATTAACAAATATATCATAACCTTGTCTAATTATCATACAGACCAACGAATAATTACTGCAAACATAACAAAGTTTTCTCCAAACATAACATAAAAATAGTTCTTTGAATAAAATATCAAGTAAAGACAGCGTTACGATCTAAATCAAACCAAAATCAAGTAATCAAATGTAAATCAAACCACCAACCCCATCCCCTCCCCATCCCTCCCACCCCCATGACCTTTTGATCTATTGATACTATAAATTCACGTCGCATTTCCGAGTAATTTTTGGATCATGGACATAGCTATATACTAACCATTTGGCGAATAGCACAATTATGTAACGATGTTTTTCCCGATAATAAAGCTAACACCACTTCCGACTAAAAAATAATGTACAACGACAAATCTAACACAACTTACGCAGGAATAAACTGTTAACATTAACAAAGTTCCAAACTTAACATCAGTAAAGTAGCTAACATTGCATACAAAACGTAACCTATTCATACTTTTTCAAGCATATCTCTAACATATTAGCGTTAATTTACTTTGTACAGAAATGCAATATTTAACAAAGAAACTTAACATAACCTTGTCCTAATTATCACTACAGACCAACGATAACTACAACATAACAAAAGTTTTATCCAAACATTACATAAAAATAAGTTCTTTGAATAAAAAATATACAGTAAAGTGTAATAGTTTACTGATTTTAAAGCAGTAAATCAGTAAATCAGTTAATCAAACCATCAACCCTTCCACTCAACTCCATGACCTTTTGATCTATTGATATATTGATTCACGTCACATTTCGAGTGTCATTTCGGATAAACATAACACAAAAATAAGTTCTTTATATACTAACCATCAAGTACTCTTTAACAACAATGTTTTATATAATATTCTTAGCTTCGCTTCAACATAACCTGAGACTCAAGAATATAATGTACAGCGACAAACCTAACACAACTTACGAGCGAATAAACTACTAACATTAACAAACTCCCACACTTAACAACAGTAAAGTAACTAACATAGCGTACAAAAACGTAACCAATTCATACGCATATCTCTAACATATCAATGTTAATTTTACATTAACATCGTAATATTTAGCAAATATTCATCATAACCTTACCTAAATATCATAATCCCCAATGAATGATTGCCAAATATAAAAAAAGTTTTAACCAAACATAACATAAAAATAACAAAGTTTTATCCAAACACTTAACATAACTCAAATGGTTCTTTAGATAAAAATATCCTTGGTGAGTGTATCCTTCGTTTACCAGAATTTTGGAAATGATAAATCAGTAGATATTCAAAACAAACCTGGATTCACCACTCCCTCCCCAAACTGCACACTTACGATCTTAGTGTGATTCCAGAGATATTTCCAGTATCATTTTGGATAAACATAACAAAAAATAGGTTCTTCATATGCTAGACCAGTTTTTCCACAAACGGCTAACACATCACTTAACCTGAACTAGAATATAATGTACAACGACAAACCTAGCATACCTTACGCATGAATAATTTGCTAACGTTCACAAAATTCCCTACTTATCAAAGGTAAAGTAGCTAACAGGACATACAAAACTCAATGTATCCCCACTTTTCCAACATATCAGCAACAGTTAAAGCAGTATTATCTAACAATATCCCTTAACAAAGTGACCAATCTATCAAAGATACCAACATCTTGAACTATGAATTGACGCTACCTTCATCAATGTGTCACTCATATCGAATATAACATCATTTTGAACTATGAATAAAAGTAGACATTAGCAAAATTCTAGGGCAAAACCTAACATTACTCAGCAAAAATTTAACCTAAGCCCACGTTTCTAGCACATCAGATTTCAACACAGTATTATCTCATGAAACTTGTCATTTCTCTAACAAAGTAATGTTAATTCGTGGAAAGATAAATTTGACAGAAGGGGTTTCCAGTCCCCTACAGTGGAAGAGAATTTAGAAAATTTACTTAATATGACTCGACGATAGACTTAAGAGATGCAGCTTCACCTTAAATTTTAAATTTCTTCTTTATAATTTTATATTTGTATTTAATTATCCAAAATAGCCAAAAGAAATGATTTCAAAAATTTTGTTGCTCCTCCAACCCAGATTACAAATGAAATCAATTTAAATGTTTAAAATTTTACATTTTTAAAATCGTAATTTTCTTTTTCCTTAAAATTTCTAGCCACCATGAATGCTTTCTTTCTCTCTCTCTTCTCTTAAAATATTCCAATAAAATCTTCAGTAGATTCCCAGATGACTTCATCTCTTCAATAAATCGCCTCTGACTATCGTTCTTCTTTCCAATCTCTCTCTCTCTTCTGGTCCTTCTATATTTCGCTTCCCCTTTGGTTTCCACTGCGTCCACACTCGACGACGGTCGAATTATATATATATATATATATATATATATATATATATATATACCCGCTCCCAAGATGTTTCTATATCTATATATATATATATATATATATATATATATATATATACTCTTTCTCTCGTTTCTTACTCTAAAGAAAATTTTAAAGGGAAATTTAAAAAAGAGAATATAAATATACCTTTTAGTTTTTTGGATTTATACCTATATAAAAAAAACAACATTTAAATGTATTTTGAACTTCACCATAGTCAAATATATTTCTATATACATTATATATATATATATATATATATATATATATATATATATATATATATATATATATATATATATATATATATATATATATATATACTCATATATATATATATATATATATGTATAACTAGAGATAGTTCCTCACTATATATATATCCAAAAAATATATATATATATATATATATATATATATATATATATATATATATAAGATGTATATATTTATATATATATTAAAATACACATAATTAAATATATATATATATATATATATATATATATATATATATATATATATATATATATATATATATATATATATATATATATATATATATATATATATATATATATATATATATATATATATATATATATATATATATATATATAAGGAAATATTTAAATACATAAATATATATATATACTTATATGGTTATTTATAATATATATATATAATATATATATATATATATATATATATATATATGTGTGTGATTTTTCTTGCGTGAAACTTTTAATGTTAGCTATAAAAACCGCTCCATATTTGAAAATGAAATATTGAAATGTTCATAAATCATAAAAACTCTAAGGAACGTATATATAACTCTATCGCCGAATCTGTCTCCATTAAATCTTATCTCCCCTTACCTACACAAATACATAACTCTGTTAAAAAATTTTACCTAACACCATCAATATCACCTCCTCCAAACCTCACACATATCATAATCCTTCTACTTCCCAATGCATCTACAAGATCCCTTGCCTTAACTGCAATAGCTCCTATATTGGAGAAACTCATGACTTCCAACGCAGACAATATCAACACAAATATGATCTCCTTAGAGACAACCCAAACTCTGCCCTCACCATACACAGAGCCTCCCATAATCACACAATAGATATCACCCACATGACACCTATAATTAACATAGAACACCTACACCTTAGAAAACTAACCGAATCTTTCTGTATAAACAACACAAAAAACTTTAACATACAAAAAAACGGTCTCCTAATTGATCCCATCTTAAACAACATCTTAAACTCCACACTAAAAAATTAATTCCAAAACTTTCTAATATTGCTTGATTTTTAGATTTTTTATAATAATTATTTAATTTTTGTATTTTTAAACTTAGTTCTTCTTGTAACACAACTGACAGAGGGCCTCGTTAGGCTGAAAGCTATTGTGAAGACTTATCTACTAAATAAATTAGTACATTAATTTTAAAAATTTAGAAGGAACTTAAAACCATTCCTTTAGTCATTTTTTACCTTATAGGATATATACAGTTTATATATATTATAAAGCGTATAAAAATTTTTAATAATTTATATATATATATATATATATATATATATATATATATATATATATATATATATATATATAACTACTTATATATATTGATATTATATATATAAATATATATATATATATATATATATAACTCATATATATATATATATATTTATATATATAACCACAATAGCTACAAGGGAAAAGATACGATTGTTGGAATCCTTAAAAAATTTAATCAAGGAAACTGTAAAAAAAAAAAAATCTCAAAAACTACAATAGCTACATGGGAAAAGGAATACATTTTTGGAATCCTTGTAAAATTTTGGTTAGGAAAATGTAAAAAATAAATAAATAAAAAAAAAATAAAAAATAAAATTTGCATCGAGCCGAAGGGGAGGGACATAGTATATATATATATATATATATATATATATATATATATATATATATATATATATATATATATATATATATATATATATATATATATTTATTTATTATATATATAATTTAATTGCCAAATTACACGGCAATGTAGGGGGATCGAGCCGACGGGGAACACAGGGGGACGTTTTCCATACCCGTAGGGGAGGGGCGGAGGAAGCCCAAAGACCAAAGAGCGGGGTTCCGGAGACCCTCCCCGGAGGGAAACCGTAGTTCCCAGGCCCCGGCTCCTGCCATCGGTGCGGTATACCCTTGAGGTATTCTTTAGTTAAAAAAAAAAAAACAAATTTACTAGAAAGTCTATTTATTTTAACGAGTAACGTATAAAAATTCTCTAAATAGGCTTTTTACTCATATTACTATAATTATTAACAATTTTTTTTTTTTTTTTTTTTTTTTTTTACATTTTTGTTATCAGCTTTACACGCTGATTCCACCCTATGATACTTTTGAGATGCCGTAATTAGAAATTTATTTATTTATTTATTTTTTTATTTTTTATTATTTTTTTTTTTTTTTTTTACATTTTCCGCTCTAAAACAATATATTTGACATTTTTCTTAACTCATATTTTATTATATTGCATTCTTCGAAGAAAAATATAATAAAAGATTCGTTTTCCCTGTTATTTAAAAATATCGTCAGGTTTCATCAACGAGTTAAGCTACGCCACGGTATGGCTAGGCTAACACTAGCCTAACTAACAACAGTCAATAAATTAATAATAAGTTTAAACCGCATATTTTTAAATTCGATGTGGTTTAAAAAAATGAAAAGAAGTCTTTTTTTTTTATAAATTATAAAAATAATAATGTCTATAGAAGGGAATAAAATGTATTATCCCTCTAAAATAATAAATTCAGTTTAATTTCCCAAAG